>JAQFXV010000878.1:0-17092 GCA_034694065.1 Camisia spinifer
TGTTGTTGTTGTTGTTGATTAAGTAGAGCCGCATTTTTCATGGCACTGACGCTCTCATATTCATAATAATTAGAGTTCGGTCTCTCGTTTCGATGACTTACTGGAGAAGAGACTTGTCTTTGATGTTGAGTTCTCATGATCTGTCGCATAGGTTCTGGTGGAATAGCATTTACAGGTGAGCCATAAACTTGTCGGTATTGGTTAACAGCTTGTTGTTGTTGTTGCTGTTGTTGATGGTATTGATGCATATGTTGTTGTATTTCTCTATAATTCATATAATGACTATATTTGCTGTTATGATCTGCGATTCCAACTCTACTGCCGGGTCTTTATAAATATAATAAATATAAATGAGTCATAAGTTTGGCAAATGTTAATAGACTTCAAAACTTTAGAGTCATTTACCTCTCCATCGCTTGTCTATAAATATCATATGAATTTCCTCTCGTATGTATGGCATCAGTTCCAGGAATCTGTTAATATCATAATAAATAAAATATAAATAAATGATAAAAATCTAAACAATTCAAAGATGCGATGCAAACATGCGATCAAAAACAATAAATGATTTTATTTCAAAGTGAATTTCTTACATACAATTTCTTACTTATATTTATTATTCTTCAGTTGAAATTACAAAATAATAAAATAAATACTTATTAATTAAACATTCAATTTTGATTGATATGAGTGCAAAACTATCTTTTAATTAACAATAAGAGTTAATTCCCAGAAAAGCGTTCGTGCAGTTCGTGGTTAATAATAAATTAGAGGCTATAATAAAACTAATTTCTACCTTAACATCGTTGGGACGGTTCGGACATCTGAGACTGGATGTACGTCTTTGGAATGCATTCGGATTATTCCGTATAATATTTTCATTATAAATGGGTTCAATCTATTGAGAGTGCATTTAATGAACAATCAGGAAACCGAATCATAAGATAAATAAACAAAATAGTTATAGAGAGTGGAGAAACCGAAAATAATTCGTGCAGAAGTAGGGAGAAAGTGTCTCCACCGAGAACTAAATTGTGTATCTGTGAGAGCGTGTATTCAATCAATTTGACTGAAGATTTAATTGTAATGAAAGTGTTTTAGAGTAAGTTTCTATAAAAACAAGTCCAATACCTTCGGGAGAACCAAACGCCTCGTTTGAAAATTAGGAGTTAAGGGATACGAATATATACGGGAATAGTTGGGGGAAACATATGTCGAACTATTGTTGTAATCGAACTGTAATTATGTTAAACGTTAATTACACTCATTAAATGCTTTTGAGGTATAATAACGTTAAATCATTTCAAACTAAAAATCATTCAAATCAATTGAGACAATACCTGTTTCCTATCAATTGAATTATGATAAGCAGATTCATATATTTCTCCATCATTTGGATATAGTCTCTGTCTTTCCGCATGCATTCTCTGGTGTTGAGCTCTCAACTGTTGCATTCTCTCATTCCTAGACATAACCGCTTCATTACTTAACGGTTGAGTTGGCATTTGTCCGGACGTCACACCTGTTGGTGTGCTATGAAGTGGTGCCGGAGTCTTATTAGTTGATGAAGATTTTGATTTTTGTCGAGCGGGTGGTGTCGGTTGTGCTGATTGTGATATTTGATTAGACTGTTGTTGTTTCTGTTGCTGTTCTATCAGTCGTTTGTAATGCATTTGAATTCTTTCCTGTTCTAAAATATACATTTGGGCCGCATTTTGATCAATCATTTGATCATTATTTGGTTCACCGACTGGTTCTTTAACAATATTATTGATATTCTTTGATGGAGAAGAGCGTCCTTTTTTAGACCCAAAATTGAATAGTGTTTTGAATAATCCCTTCTTTTTGCCACTATTTTTCTTTTTGAAAAAATTGGTGGTTTCGTCATCTGCTGTAATCTGAGAACTGGTAGCTGTAGTTCCTGTGTATTGAGTGCTGGCCATCGATAAAGCGCCGGAAGGTCTCAATGTATTAGCATTTATTTGATGTGTTGCATGTGTTTGATGTGTTTGATGTGTCTGATGACCCACTGATGAACCGCTTTCACTCCCTTCCTCTGCAACTAGTTTTTGTTTTTAAAAATTTGTAAATATGAATACATCGAAAAATGATTGAAATGAAAAAATAAGGTTATATTGAAAAATACCAGTTTCCATAGTTTCATGATTTTCAGTATTATTGGGCGCGTCATAAGATCTGTCAACGGCTGCCCGAAAGCTTTCATTAGTTTCTCTGCTTCGCGAGACTCTAACAGTCGCATGTCTGGGGCCAGTGAAAGCTCCGACCGCTTCCAATTGCTCTTTTTGCAAGTCCTGCATCATTGTCTGTAAACTCTCTAAACTACTAGACTTTCTCATTCCTAGTGAAGGACCGATTTCTTTCTTTTGATCATTTGTTTGAGTGCTATGGTATGGACACGAACCCGGAGATTGACATTTCCCTAAATTATTTCAAATAATAGTTTCTCTGGTTTTATTATAATCAAAATTTCTCTCTAAGCTATAAATGCATCTAAATTTTTAAATAAAAAACTTTTGGAAGAAATTCAAACAAAACTCAAATTTAAGACCAAAATAGAATCAAATAAATCATAAAAACAAAGCTGAGAACTGAAGGCATAATAAATTGAACGGAAAAAAATAGTAAATGAGAGGAGAGATAAAATAATTGGCAAAATAATGAGGAAGAAAGCAAGGAATGAGTGCATAAACCCCTATTTGAAGTGAAATAAATACCAAATAATGTCATACAACAACACGCTGGAGAGAAGAGCATTTGATTTCGTGGCACTTTTACCCGACAATTCTTAAAAGCTTCAACTTTTTCTGCATTAATGAGAGAAATAGAAATGAAGTCAACTTATTAGTTATATTTAAAGCCATCAGCCTTTCAAATATATTTGACAATTGCCTTAAATTTAAGTTTGAATACTCAAGAAATATTGAGCGAAAAAGTAATGAGAATATGGAATACTTTACGTACTCTTATTAGTAGTTTCAATAATATGAGAATTTGAAAAACCCGTCACAGGTAAAGATTCTTCAGAAGCAGATCTCTGAATAACTATTATATTATTAGGAACTGTTAATGAATAAACAGATGAAAATTAGTTATTTTAAAATTTACTTCAATCGAAGTTATTTATACTGTTAATTAAGTTAATGGTAAATAATTATTAAAATCATTAGATTTAGTATTAGTTAAAAAGAATGAAAGTCTGAAATTTAAAATAAAAGATAATCTAAGAATAATAGTATCATAATAAATACCTGAATCGTGTGGAATCATATGTGTTTGACTGTTTACCGTCGACTGCATTTCAGTGATTGACTGATCTGTTGGATCTATTTTATCAGTTGGTTTGTCTTTTTGTTCTTTGGCTTTTTTATTTCTTCGATATGTATCAGTATTTTTCGCATCGAGCTGTGCGTGTCTTTTCTCAGACATAGACTGTCGGCCAAAACCATCTCTTCTAAATCCATCGGCATTTTCTTCACTTAACGATAACTGACTATCACGAGGTGTTGACTCTGGGTTTACATTAACATTATTGACAACTGAATTATCATTAGAATCGCAGTCAATAATGTCTCGTTCAATGATTACATCATTTCTTGACTGACTTGACTTATCATAAATATTATTTTTGTCATGATTTTCACTTGAGTAATACTTTTTCAAGAACGTTGTATTACTTGATGACTGATTAATCACTGGGTTTTGTAGAGGGGTTGATGACATATTTTTAGGGTCTCTGTTGAGAGAATCACTTCTTGGTCTATAAATAACTGTATTATCATTAGATCTATAGCTATCGCACGTGTCATCCAATTTATTAGTAAACATTTCATTAGCTGGCGAAAGATTTTCTTCATTACACGAGTCATTACTCGTCGCACTTAGAAGTGAATCATTTCTTTGATGGCACGAAGAATTGTACTGATGAGGCACTCGTCGCGCAACTGTTAATGTTATGGCATTTGGATTAGCGATCGGTCCTTCACTTTGAATCATAGCTCGCCTCAAAGTTTCCATCGCTTGACTATTAGTCATACAAAGCAATGGAATTCCATTGATATTAATTAATTGGTCGTTAGTCTTGAGTCGTCCATCTTTGGAAGCGGCGCCACCATTGATCACTGCTTTCACAAATATTCCTAAATCTGAATCCTGCCCACTAGATCTCGAAGTTTTACCCTTAACACTAACCCCCAAACCTGCAGATCCCGTATCGTTGAGTGGTATTTCGAAAGTAAGGACTTCTCTTTCTATTTCATTCCAAGAACTAGTAGTTTCTCCGGACTTGTCGGGAGGCAATTGTCTCGGCATTTGAGGACTAGGAGACAAATCTAATTCTTGTCGTGAAACTATTAGATCTACTGTTGTTCCTAAAGGTATAGTACGTAATATCTTAACGGCTTCGCTCTGAGACTTTCCCGTCATTTCAATTCCACAAACTTCTAACAGTCGATCACCAGTTCTTAGTCTTCCGTCTTTAACAGCAGCACCTTTTATACCAATATTTTTTATATAAATAGGACAATTACCTCCCGCGGGATTATCTCTTGTAGTTATACTGAATCCTAAACCTTTACTGTCTTTCTTAAGTTGAATGTGATATTTTTTGCCTATCTTTCTAGTATTGGCCACAACTAGTGCTGAACTGGCGGCAGGTTTATGACTGCCCGAAGCGGTCAACTTCTTTGTTGGTGTAACGGTTGCCACTTTAGCGTGTTGTACAGCTCTTTCTTCGCCCTCAACCATACCCTCTTCTAACCTGAGCTGTTCGTGTTGTTTCATTATATTCGCCGGTTTTGGTAATACTGGTGGTGGAAATGGTTTCTTAACTGATGTATTCGATGACAGATTTTTATTATCAAATTTTATTAATCTAAGAGTTATTTCATCGCTTTGCAAAGCATTACGAAATATTTCTTGTGCTCTTTCAAAATCAACATTTCGAATACTATGACCATTGATCTCAACAATACTATCGCCAACATTTAGTCGTCCGTCTCTATCAATTCTGCCGCTGGGTTCTATACCCTGTATTACTAATCCATTACCACATCCGATGTCATCATTATCCGGCACTACATGTATGCCAAGAGGACCCGACTCTTTGGCCAAAATAACTATCACAGAATGTTCAATACTTTTTTGCTTAGTATTATCTTCACTGGACATCGAAGAGAGAGAACTTTCACCCAATTCATAGTTTGAATGTTTTGATACTGAGATTAAATTTTTATTCAATTCCTTATTACTGTCTTTGTTGTTGACCGGACTGTTGTCTCTATTAGTTTTGAGCAATTGTCTATCGGCTGCTTCGGCCCAAACGTCTAAATTATTTGCAATCATTGACAGTCTTCCGGATCCTCTCGAAAATCTTGAAAATGTGTTATTGCTTGTTGTGGAAGAAGGCGTCTCTTCTGACTTCTCTTCACTTCCATAACCCTCTTCTTTAATACTTCGCGGCGATAATGAATTAGAATTGAGTGATTTTTCTTTATCATCATCTGATTGTTCAAAGCTTGCGTCCTAAATAAATATATTAGACATTTAAATAGAAATGTTGACCTTTGCCTCAAGTCATTATCAAAACAATAACTAAAATATCAATTCGATTAATTGAAAAGCAAAGTTCAATGTTTGAGTGATTACTACATTACTTACCAACGAATGACTTGATGTGTTTCTATTATTTTTACTATCAATAGCAACAGCAGTTGACCATCTTTTTGTCGGATCCAATTCATTGCATAAATCAATATCTGGTGATAATCTATTCAAAACTGGTTCACTACCTCTCCTCACTTGTAAAGGCACAGAAAGACTTGGATTTAAGTAATCTATAGTCACAGGTATTTCTACGTTATTATATTCTATTTTGATGTTTGCGATATTATTCCTATTAATGTCTTCGACATCTATTTCGGAACAATTATTATTAGCATTATATACAGACATCTTATTATCATTAGTGAACACATCGGGACTTTCAGTGCCAAATGAATCAGATGTAGCGTTACTACCGGTGCGATCAGTGTTTATACCATTTCTTACAATTGAGCTCAAGTTTTGCGAACAGTTGTCGTGTTCTTCAAACGATGCGATTATCTATAATTATAATAATAATAATAAGAGAGAGAATGCAATAAATGATTGACTAATGATTAGCAGCAAAAAAGAAATCATTTTGAAGAATGATAATTAGTTATAAGAAAATTATAAACAGTGATTAGTCATACCTGTTCTCTATCATCTGCAACATCACTGAGTCGATCGTCAGGATCTAAAATAGCTCCGTCTCTGCATGTCTTGAGATTGTGGACCACAACCCATGAGTTCGGAGGCTGTAAACAATAATATGTTGATTCCATTAATTAATTAACACTATTATCTAATATTTATTAGTATTCTATTCATTAAAATATTTAATAACATTTCATTTAAACAATTAAAGTTACGCTCTTTTCTCTACAATATTTGAGACAAAATATTGTTCTAATGCTAATGAATGAGATATAAGTAAAATATAATGTGTTGTGAATGGAGTAAAACATAAGACTTCATTTGATGGTTGCTTTGAGTCGTGCCTGAGAGGCAATGAGTAAAACCAGAAATGCCATTGACTTGACTGGAATCTGAATAAAAACTGACAAGTTTTTACGCAACTTAAAAAGTTTAGCAAATAATGCATACAATACATCCTCTAATATTGTTTTCAACTATAACAAAATGTTTGTCTCATTTTATGTGTAAAAATTATATTTCAATTTTGTGGTTCAGATTCCAATGGTTTGTGACAATTATTTTATAAATCAGAAAAACCTATGGATTCGATAATTAGCGATACAATAAGTTGTGACATATATTGTTGTTTTGAGTGGAAAAAAGACTAATTTTTATTGAGACACTAGAATACCGGTCCCAATGTTTAGCTGAGAAACAAATTGATCAAAATAAAGAAATGGGTCAAACCTCACACAAACCCTTCTTTTCCATTATCTAATGATAATATATTTCTTAAAGCGTTCATTTAGTTGAAAATAAACTATTAATGAGATAAATGTAATGAAAGGAATAATTATCAAATGACGTAATGAAAGAATGAGCAAAAGTTAATTATAATATTATTATAATTAAATGTTCGACAAATGAAAAAATGAATTTTTAGTGACAATACATTATCGTTAAGAAAACAAAACCCAAGACTTTCTTGCACTTGATTTCTATTTGTGTTATTATGTTTGTGGTCAAAGAAATAAATTTAAAACTTATGATTCATCTGATATTATTTGACATTCAAAAGAAATGTATTGTTATTATGAAGAAGAAAATTGAATAGAATTTATACCTCAATAGTATAAGTACTCCAAGCCTTAGAAATATCATATCTTCCGGTTTTTCGTTGCAATTTTGTTCGCAAACGATCAGTCATTTCAATAGAAACACAAAAGCTTGAAGTCATATAATTATAATAACAATCAATTCAATGCACAAAAGAGTATTAGAATATTATTTTAAAAGAGATGACCCTTTCTTTGAACAATAATTTATTTAATTTCTAAATAATATTTGATTTGAAAAATGTAATATAGTTTCAAAAGTATGAGTCGTTTTAAAAGCATTTTAAGGAAGTTTATTGAGAGTATTTGGAAGCAAATTAATGTTTAGTCCTTGAATCCCAGGTAGAGATAAAGTTTAATTCCATCACTAATACCATCACTAATAATAAGTAGACTCGAAAACCATTTCTATTTCTCAAAGCACTTTTGTAGGCAATTATTAGAGATAACGAAACTATTTTAATGCTCTCAACACTAGTGATATGTTTCGTATTTTAGCAGAAGAGTCGAGTCTTATTTTAGACAATAATAACATTTCAATATATTTATGCAATTATTTAATCTTTGATAAAACCAAATCACAAAATGAGAGAATAAAAAGCACTTCTAATAAAACGATATTAAATATAACTCGTGAACAAAACAATTATTTCAATCAAATATCCGGAATAAGAGGTGTTTTTGTGGTTATGAATGCGCACAAACCTATCAAACAATGAGTGAACAAAAAATATTTGCCGATAACAACATTTTTATTTCAATTTATAGAATAATAAAACAGAAAACGTTAACTTTGTTGAGCAGTAATCGCTGTTTTAAACTGTTTTTATTATTAGTATTCAACATAAAATTATGTCAAAAATATCTCAAAAATTATTTATACTTTGGATTCAATGTTATTGAACTGAAAGCCTATCACTAATAGGGCCACAAAAGCAGCATAAAAGTGGTGCTCAATACTTAACTATTACTACAATAATAACAATAAAAAGTTTGTAAACTTTTGAATGTTATGCAATTATACAAATGAATGAACTCGAAAATATTTTACGTCATATCTATTCAAATGAAAAGCGCAGGTCTTTTGCAATTAGCAAAACATTGAGTTTAAAAGAAATAAATAGCTGGACATATAATTCAGACTCAATAAAGTTGGAAAATAACATACACAGGAATTCAATACATAAACTTCAAGTCAATAATTAAGTTAATAATATATTTAATGTATTTGATTTACTATAAGTTTAGGTTCAATTCAAACCAATAAAGATGTTTATAATATACAAAATATTTGATTGATCTAAATGTTGTATTTGATGATAAATAGAATTACTTTAAAAATAATGTGCAACAAAACTCCTTCACTTTAGTGTTTGTATATTTTATTAAAGTTTAATTGAATAACCATAGAATTCAAAATATGAGGAAATATATTGATAACAATGATAATTATTATCCTTTGCTTTGATAATAACATTAATAAAGTTATTTGTTTAGCGCTTAAGTAATGTTTATTCAATTTATAAGTTATATATCTTTATGAAATATTGTTATTTAATCTCAAATCTGATGCGTGGGAACGCTCAACAAACTTAAAATTCTATTTTTAGGTAAAAGGCATCTGAAAAATGGTTTCAACTTTTTCTTAGTTTCTTAAAATAGTCGTTTTTGTATGAAATCAAACGATATTTTCTTTCAAGTTTGATAAATAATAAGCTAATAAGAATTTCGATATTTCGCGTCAATGAATTCAAGTTTAGAAGAGTGAGAAACTATTTTTTGTCGATTCAATCAATGTTTTGTCTGAAAATTTTCAGAAAATATTGTTTTCATAGAAACTTTTTCAAAGTTAACATAAGTAATCAATTTTAAATAATTAATTTGAGAGCTTTGATCTGATTCCTAAAGTTCATTGGATTAAAAAATACTTTAATAATAAGATTAATTAAATTATTTTATTTTTTGTCTTCAAATTGACTTAAAAGTTATTAAATTAAAATTTCAAGAAATCAATTGATTTGATTACAGCACAAAATTGAAGTAGAATTTAAAGACTAAAATTTTTGATAAAACTTTGATGAGTTCGCTCTCATTTTGATTATACATAAGTTTTCATCTAATTTGGATTAAAGAATAATTATAATTCACTTACACATGTTTTAACGTTAAAAGCATTCATAAGACAAGTAATGGTAATATTTTTGAGTAATTTGTATTTATTATGATGTTTTATGCAATTTAATCTCAAACTATTGTTGTTTATGAAACAAAATGCAAACATTGAGTAATTTATTCAAAGTTTGGTATTATCTAAAATCAAATGTCCTTAAAATTCCGACCATTTTTGGAGACACCTTCTATTTTATGCCTAGTATTATGTGTAGTGAAAGGTATTAAAAAGTTTTAGTGAAGGGGAAGAAGAGAACAGAATGTGCTTCAAAACTAATAGAATGCAGGGTTAGGTATACTTTAGTGAGAGAGGCATTCAATTGTACTTTCAATGGTTTAAGAATAGCCTTACTTTCAAATGTGATCGCAGGCGACAGTATAACAATTGTCAGAACGAATACCGATATTGTGCATAACAATGAGAAACTTTTTGAATAATAGTCCGAAAAAATCGCGATTCAACTTCTGTTGGATTTTCAACATTATAGCTATAGTTCATGAGAAAAGAATTTGTGGGCTTTAATCGTTAGCTGAGATAATCTGTCGATATTGGACTAGTTATAAAATACTATTATTAATAAAGTAAATGTGGTTATAATGTAATAATACGTGACAATAAACCGCAATTTCAAATATAACTTATTAATTTCGATCTTAAATATAGAAAAATAAATAATTAATCTTTAAATCAGATAATTTGAAATATATTTTTCTCAATAAGAATCCATTTGGGTTGTGATTCTGTTCCCTATTTGAAAAAGTAAACATCATGTGATTGAAGGCAACTATTTATTAAAGTCTTCTCATAACTAACTTTATATTGAACTTAAAAAAAGGTGAATAATAATGAGACATGAATTTTTGCCCTTTTAATTATTGATTAACGTGTCGAACGGTGTCCATAATTTTAAGCTCAAGTTATGATTAATTTTTGATGAAAATATAAATAATTATTGGTTAAGAAGTTATAATTCGAACAATAATATTAACCTCTTTTTGATTGATCAAGAATTTCAATGGTTTAGAATCCGGAATACATTATTTTAATCAACTTTTTATATGCCTTTAGAGGAAGAGTTGCCAAAAGACTTCTTAATAGCAATCAGTTATTATTGTGCTTTAACTTTAATGTAAAGTTAATGTAAACGAAATATTTCAATAGATTCCTATCACTAAAAGTAAATCTTAGTTCTCATCAAATCGGAAGAGATTACAAAAAGTAAATGCATATGAAAAGTGTTTCGCATCACATGAAAAGCTGTCTAAAAAGTTTACAATTGAGAGAATAAGTTCTATTCTATGCAACAAAACTTATTGTAAAAGTTTTGGAATCATTGAGGTTAGAAAACAATGATTTGCACTCACGAGTCAGCTATTATTTCAACTGTATTCTAATGTTTATTATGCATCACTTGCTTTGACTCATAGCAACTCATATAATACTAAACAATATAAACACAACACTATTACTCAATTCATATTAATCAAAACGATCGCATAATAATCCAAACTTTTTCACTAAAAATATCGCTTATCTTCATGTCATTTTTTTCAAAAAATATTTAAGTTTAAATGTTTTCATTCAAATTATAAACAGTTTTAAATTACAACCCAGTGTTTGAAATGAAAAATCATGAAAAGTATTTTATTCTAATATTTTCTGAATAATTATTCTCTTATACTATAGTAAAAGCTTCTTATATAATAAATAAAGAGGAAAACTACTCAATGAAATGGCATTTAATAACAATATTTCAATTTTTTATGAATTAAAATTCAATTAAAAAAGAAAACTTTTCAATAATTATATAAGTCTTTATTATTAAAAAATCAATTATTTAATGGATTAAAAGATATTCTGAAAAGAATAATATATTGAGTATTACATTGAGTACTACTAAATACATGTTAAATATGTTTATTTAAATAATTGTAATCCTTAGCCCTGACATAATAATAATAGAAATAAGTATACATTAAAATGCGATTTATAATTACAAAATTATACTAATGATAAGTAGATTTAATTTTGTTGTGCAATGGATTCACTTTAATTAAAACAAATAATTTATCCGAAAGAAAACTGACAAAAATAAAGGTTTGAAAATAAAAGGCGTTGTCATAAAAGATGAATTTCTTGGAAATATGAGTCAAGATTCCATTCATGCATTTATTACATCATTTTTAGGTATGATTATCACTCAACTATTGAAAAGGTTGAAAATGCATTTTAATTTCAGGCGATAACTATTTTATTCATAAGAAAAGATAAATCATTCATCATTTGTCCAAACATTATGTGCTTTATCTGTAAATTACTTCATAAGAGTTTTCAGACAACATTAGACTATAATTGCCATTTGGTTTGACTCGTAATCAAATTCACTCTAAAGTCTCTAAACTTCGATATTTATATTGAACGGAAATAATGACAAAAGGATTTTTTTCATAAAACATTTGATATTGAATTATATCCGGTTTTAGGACAAAATCTATTTGAGTAACGAATGTCAACCATTAGAAAGTATGACTCTCTTTGAAATAATTATTTATTATGCAATACATGAAAAAATAATATATATTCGACTCTAAAAGAGATCTAAAAGATATATTTTCTCATTTAAAAAGAATAAAAACTAATATGTTATAAATTTAATTGTCGAAAATTATTCATCACTTTTTAAATTGAAAAAGAAATCCTTGAAAAACCTGATTTTTTCTTAATTCGAAGTGAAGTCATGAACACATTGAGTCATAAATACTTTACTCATTTAGATTACAGATTAATTAAGTCTCGATTATCGATGAAATGATTGGTTTCATCGAAGAAAATCTCGAAATGAAGAATATTTGGAAACTGAACTTTTGCTTCGTTGAAAAATCTAATATTTGATAAGAATTTAAAGTAATAAATTGATGCCAATCTAGTGGGGGGGCTTTCAATGATGTCATGATTAATAAATTTTTATTTAAGATAAAAACTTCTTAAAAGCCATGTTTTTCAAGTTATTTTTGTGCTGACAATAAATATTGAACTAAAGTATTTGAGTGGGTTTGAAATGAAAAATATGTTATTTGTATGAAAAACAAACACATCATAAAAGAAAACAAATTTAGCGTTTTTGACCATTTGGTCAAACATTCATATGTTTACAGAAGGTTTATATTATCTGTCAATTGCTGTCTGAAATCTGAGACTCTCTCTGAGTCATGAGTGGCCTCGCATTCACTTTCAAATAAAACTTAAGACTATAGTTAGTCATCTCTTTCAAAGTATTTTTCAAACGAAAGGAAAAATCAAATAAATAAGACATTCGAGTTTAGAGTAATTTAATAGATATTTCAAATCTTTATTCATATTATATTACAATTATTAGACTTTATTCTACACTTCATTTCTCATTTCGTGCGCGAAAGGCTTCAAATTCGAAATGAAATTCAATACAATTCAAAATAAACATTAGAATTGCGATAAATTATGAGTTATTTAGTTATTATGACAAATAACTGGCTATAAATTTATTGAAACTCTCAATTGAGACCGGAATTAAAGTGTTTTGCATTTTATAAATTGGAGTCGAATACGAGTTGAGAAGAAACGGAAGCATAATTTGCACAAAAATAAAAATATAATAGCATTAAATCATTAAATTGTGACAATAATAGCATTAGTTTAAGAGGAATGAAAAACTTGTTTTCAGTGATAACCTCATAAGCAATACTCAAAGAAAAAATGAATTGAGTTTAGAATTAATTTGAATGAAAACTTACTCTTAAAATAATTTTGCAAATAATGGAATTTTAATTTTTATAAAATACTAAACAATTGTATTTCAATTGAATTTGTCTTGAAATGATTGAAACTTCTTATTTGTTGAAATTATGGCATAAATAATTAGAGCATAAGGAAAACGCTTTTATAATAAATCATTTATTTTTGTTCATGCAATTGATTTAAAAGTTCATATAATTTAAAGATAATATTATTTACCCTGAAATGTGTTATTGGGTCTAATTTTAGGTGTGCTATCATTTCATTTCTAATAGTGGGTCACATTTTTACCAATTATGGTATTTGTCGGAAGACATTAAGTTCTAATTATAAGTTATTTTCTCAAAAAAGTTGTGAAAATTGTTGTTTTTTGAAAGAGTATTCAATTATTAAACTAAAGGGTTTAATAAGAAAATGATTGAATATAATTAACTGCTTATAATCTATGATTTATAGACTGGAATCGATTCAAATTAATGTTAAGATTGTATTAAAATTAATAGAGATTATGATTAAAGATTGATTGAGAATGAATTTAAAACTGAAATTTTTAACAATAGATTATAGAATGAACACGAAAGTGAACTCAATCACAATAAATAATTAATTATTAGACTTCAAACCAGTCATTATTATAATAATAATCAGGAAATTAAGCGCTTTTAAACAATAAACGGACGACAATATAATACTAATTGATGATCAAGTTTTTAATACTCAAAAAGAATAGCTATTAATAATAAAGAGAATGAGACCATTGATTGAATTTATATTTTTTGATCAAAATCTGATCGGGTGTTGAGTGTTGGGGTTGAGGTGAGGTACGGGTCAATGAAGACCAATATGATCAAATATTTGCATCATTAACAGACAGGGATGAGCAATTCAATTTTTGACAGGGGTATGTTTTCGTCCGAGGACAAAGTGACAGGGTTGGAATAGGAAAAATACATTAGCCGGGGGGATATTTCTCAAATTTTTCAAGGTTCCAGGGGGTATTTTCCAAAAACCCCTTTCCTAGACCCCCCTATTGCCCATTACTGGTTAACAGATAATATTGTTGTGATTCTCTCTCATTAATAGTACTTTAGTTCAGAGTTTGAATAAGTGATTAATATCACAAAATCTGTTCAATATAACAGATAAAGGTCTGATATTTAACAAACGACAAAAATCTATAATTTCTGTCTTAAAATAAAGGACTCAAATATAGAACAATTATTTAGAACGAGTTGATAATGACTGATAGTTTTTTCAATCATTTCTAAGGCTTATTGTTTAATAAATTGATTATTATTGTCACTAAATATATTCCGATTACTGAAGAGTTTTCTTTATGTATAAAAGGATTTAAATTAAATTTAGAATATTATAACTTAAACAAAACAATTGATTTTTATTATTCAAATGTTTACTAAAACCTCAATTTTGATTCATATCTTATCTAAACTTAATCTTAAGCGCGAATAACAATAAACTTCTTGATCGAGAAGTAAAAGAATTTTTTGTTCTCATTCGATATCAATTTGAAAGTATGATTAATAATAGTGTCTTAAACTTGAACCATAATAATTATTATTATTATAATGGCTTAACTCGGCCTTTGGTTATCAATTGAATTGAGTTTATATGTAAACCAATAAAAAGATATCTGACATGGAATCAGTTCACACCGTATCGATTGGTCTACATTTTCAATTCAATAATCATTATTTCATTTTTTAATCAATTCTAATGTTTAGCAAAAGTTCATATTTGTTAAGTCAGATCATATTTTCAAAATAAATTCATTTTTAGATTTGAAAAATATTTTTTAAACTGAATGAATAAATATCAAAATAAATCCAATTATTAATGAGTGAATAATAAATATTTAATAATAAAGAGAAAGTCAATTAAATGGAAGATCAGATTTGGAAACTTTTTTCAAATCTGAAATGAACTGAAAATCAAATTATAAAAAGTTTGATTTGAGCTAATTTGCAAAACTTGTGATCATATCATGAATTAAATTAAAAAATAATAATTCGCTAATTATATGACATTATAATCATTTGTCAGATAATTACATAAAATTGCGTATAATTTATAAAAATGTTCTCTTTAATAGTTTAATGAAAGAATAATTGATTGAATAGCAATGAAAGTAAAGTAATTGTCGATATTATAAAGCAATGATTTTAGTTTGATGTTTGTTTTGCAAAATTAATGCAAATATTGAAAGCATAATAAAAATAAACAATAATAACGTAAACTCATAATTAAGGAACAAATTAAACAAATATTCAAATATACTGTATATTTATATCTATAGATAGTGTTTATCAAAAACTTCAAGACATAAAAATCTATTTATATCTCATCCAAACTGAAGAGCGCGTAAACTATAAAAATTATTAAATATTGAATACATCGATATCTAAACGATAAATATGAATAAAGTTGAAGTTAAAATGAAATATAAATGTTTACATACTTTAGAAATAGCTTTTCTATATCTATCAATCGCTAAATTGATAACATCTTTAACTTTGATATTTCCGTCTCCGACCGGAACAATACATCCAACGGAACCAAAATTTATTATAACTTTCATTATTTGACACCACTTTTACTGACACTTTTGTTCACAATCAATAGTTCTCTCTATTTATCAATCAATACATATGTCATATATTTTATTTACACTTTATTTATCACATTATTATATTTCTTATTATTAATAATCTATTGTTTATCAAAACAATGACAAAACTTTATTCATTTGTTTACAAACAGTCTTTTATTCAAAAAGTGATGCATTTTTCTCAATATAAGCCATCATTTTATTGAACATACATTTATATCAATATTATTTCATTCAAAAAACTTTTATTAATCATTTAATTGAATTTATTCATCAATACTGAAGACAAACTTGAGTTTCGTTTTGAAACCATTTAATGAATGTTTTGATGCTATGAATAAAGGCATCGAAACCAGTGATTAAGATATTCACTAATAATTAGTTTTCATATTAATAACAATAATGGTTAACACAAATACCAAATGACAAAAAATATCGTTAACAATAATTTGATAAAAATTATTAATTGTAATCACTTTTAGGAAAATAAAAACGAAATAACGTTTAAATTCAAAAATTTCACCCAAAAAAGTATTGAATAATATGAAAAATTAATAATTTTCGAAATGGATCATAAGTTTAAAATTAGAATTAAGAAAAACGTGTTATTTATTGGCATAAATTTTGAGGAAATCGTAATTCAGTTTTGAAGTCAACTGAAAAAACCTGTAATAATAAGTGAAGACATGTTTCGTGTGTTTAGCACTCAATCGTTTGACTCAATCGTTAACATAATTCAAACGACGGAAATATTGAGCCAAATATACTATGAATGCAATGAATGAGTCAATGCTGTGATCAGTGACTGGTCTCGACTCGACTGCAGAACACATTCCAGTTATATTTCGCCATATTTTTGAAAGAGAGCTTACAATAAGAGTTGAACGCAATTCGTTTTCCACAAAAGCCCTCTATTTTCAAAATAAGTTTTACGGACACTGAAAACAAGTTCTCTGATTGGCTCAAAAATATGGGTTCAGTCAAAAACATAACAGACTTTAATAGACAGGTGGTCTCAAACTTACTGTATTTTCTCTTTGAATAACCTGTTGAAGCATTCGTTCACATCATATGTCTTTCTGTCTATACATGTCTAACACATAAATACATACTTTTATTATAACAACATATGAGTCATGACATGAACTCTATTGGTTTGCATTTGTATTAATT
>JAQFXV010000879.1:0-17083 GCA_034694065.1 Camisia spinifer
AAGTTATAATTAAATGGATATTTTTGATAAAATTTTCTTAGTTTTTAGTAGTTTTATGTGATTTGAAACGAATCGAAGTGATGTGAAATTGTAAACTCTGTGCAAAAAATGAAGTTCACGAATGTGTTAATGATATGTGAGAAAAGTTTTCTCACATAATCAATGCAAGAAAAATAATACAAGTTTGAAAGCATAGTCTGAATGACGTCAGGAAAAAGTCAACACAAATGTGACGGAGATTAAACTTCATAGAGTTTCACGTGAAAAATCCCATTAATAATAGAGGGATTACAAGAACTGCATGTAATACTACCTGTTCAATGATAGACATGTTTTTCCTCGATATAAATGTTCATATCATTAATAGAGAAAAACTAATCAAATGATTTAAATAGTTAAACTCACATTACATTAAATTACTACTATATGATTAATAAAATTAATTTATTTATGTATTATTTATCTATCAAAATATTGACTATAAGTATTTATTATTTATTGAACACGTTTAATATTTATAATAATGAATATGCTGAAAAACTGTCATATGAATGAAAGTGATTTTTGAGCTTAACTATTAAGAAATTCATACAAATATTTTATTTACTCATGTGTTTAATGATAAATGTTATTGAAAAGTTGTGTCAAGTTTTAAGTCTTATTTTTTCTACTGTTGTGTATATTTTTATATGATATTAATTCATGTTCACTGATCTCTCAAAATGGATGATTTTGATAACAATACTATTATTAAAACTAAAATTGAAAATGTGAACAATAAAATTATTTTCAATAATATTATTGATAAGGAATGTAACAAAAGTATTATTATTACTGAGATAAGTAATGGTGAGTAAATTCAAAACTTTTTTGGCTTATTATGAATGTTAAAAATATTATTTAATAATTGTTTTCAAACTACGAAACTTTTATTTCCAAAATTTAAATCATGTTATTTTGTTATGAATTTTGGTTAAACGGTTATTACATTTGATATTTTGAGCAAAAAAATTGATAATCGTTTATAAAAATATACAATCGTTATAATGATTGCAACTTCAAAACTTTTGAACCCAAACCCTTCTGAAAAATCATAAATAGACTAAAAGTTTTTAAGTTTATTTGAAAGTTAGTCTACTTTTGTATATAAGTTCGAAAAAGTTAGTTCTGAGATAAACGCTTTCTAAATGATTATAATTGTTACAAAATATAAACTTCAGTAATAGATATTACAGTTTTGGACTTCAAAACAATGCAATTAAACCCACGAATAAAACTAATTGTTCGCAATTAGAAGTTATTTGATTTTTATCTCTATTAAAAACAAATCAATCATATGAATTGTTTTCCAATTACATACATATTTCACTAAGATTTTAAAAAACTATTAATTAATTGTTTTCGAATTAATGATACTAAATATGATTTAATTGATTCAACTTTTTTCTTTATTATCATTTTTTAACACTTTCCAAAAGGGAAAGACAGAAAAATGATAATCTTAAAAGTGAATAATCACTAAAGTATTTTTTTCAGTAGTAAATAAAATTAAAATAAAATATGATGAAAAAATGTGCTTAAAATGATTCACATTTAAATTTAGTTTTTTTATTGCATAAAAATAAAAATATCTATAAATATTGATAGCGAAAGATAGCGAAACATCACTATTTTGTCACTAATTATTGATTAAACAAATAATTAGACTCTTCAGGAGCTATAAATGTGTTAATATTTATATTAATATTAATTTATTTCACGTGTTCTTTTGATGCCTTAATTGAATTATCAGCTAATTTTATCATTTATTTAGTAGAACTTGAAATTGAGAAAAACCTTAAAAACTTGCTTTCAATCCATTTTTCTCAAAACCGTTTTTTAAAGTTCTTGTTGAGAAAATCTTTAATTTTCAAACTCATGACTACTTTGAATTCAAATATAAACCATAAAAGACTTAAAAAAAAGTCATTCAAATTCCATAACTAGTAGTCAATATGTTTGATAATAATTGTGAACTTGAAAATAGTTTAAAAATAAATTGTTTGAATAGAAGAGGAAAACCCAAAAATTAAGATTCATATCGAATATGCGGATATGAATTAATTTGAAATATATCTCAATGACTTTAAGCCTATCAATACTGCCCACAAGTTTTTTACACAACTGATTGTGAACTTGAATTAAGGCGTTTTTAATTATATGACTTTCGTATAAATAGAAAAATTCATAATTCAAACCCCAAATAGAGATAAAAAGTGTGTAAAAATATGTGTAAAAAGTTTGTGATTTACAGAATTTTATGCATTCCTTGTTTAAAATTATTATTTATCTTAACTTTTTTTTCATCAATAAACATATTTTTTCACTTTTGTACCGAAAAATGCGTAAATAAATAATAAATAATTAGATTTGTTTGAAAGGCAGGCAGAAAACTAACAAAATATTAAATTTTTCTAATAATAGACAAAATTTGAATTTAATTGGTCTTAATTTTTATCAAAAAAAAATTTTTCTTTTCATTAGTAATTAATACAATCCTTGAATTCCTCATAATAACAAACCATAAAAATCTATGACTTTGAAAATATTTAATTATTTATTTATTCTTTCAAAATGAAGACATATTCCGTATTAAATCAATTTTGTCTATCAATGACTATTACTCTGTATTTATTATTCTTAATACCCATTAATAATAATTTGTATATTTATTCTATATTTATTTTGAGTAATATTCATAGCCTGTGAGATGTAAGACATTTAATGCAAGTCATGATAACATTGAAAGTTTGCGAAAAATTCTGTATTCAATGAGTTTATATACAGAGGCGTTATATAATATTTTTCAGGAAATAATAAACGGATGAAATCAATTGTATTCATATGTTTCTAAATAGTCTCTTATCTATAAATCCCTGCTATAAAGCTATCAAACAATTATTGAAATTCATTAAAAATAGCAAAATATTTATTGAGGAAAAAATTATTTTTCGGAATAGTTCAAAAACTTATTGAACAGTTATTTCCTTCAATATTCTCTGATCTCAAGATTAATTTTTTTTGCTCAAAAATTTCCGCTTTCTATCTATTAACCAAAATCTTAACCAGAAATGAATTTGGTTACGCCTCTTGTTTTACTATTTTACATGTTTATTGGGAAAAATGCCAGAAATAGACGCGTAATGCGCTCTTTGGATGACTTTATTTTTAATTCTCATCATTTCTTCTCTGGCTTAGAGAATGATCTATTTTTATAGTTGTGTACAATTTCCACAATAAGCTCTTCCTCTGACTGATAAAAATTCTTATCCAAAAAATCTATTTTATACTTTCAATTGAGTTTTATTCTCTACAAAAATTTCAATTTTGTCTTTCAATTAAGTTTTTTCTCATTTATTCTCTTCATATGTATTTCTGATTTCATGAAACTCTGAATTTCTTAAGAGTAAGTCTTAATAAATATTAATATTATTCTTATCTTTAACTAAATTCGAAACATATTGATATATAGTTTGAAATTTTATATTTCAACAATTTTTTGGAAAAACATATATTTTTATTGAAATTAAGAGTCAATCAATACTAAAATTTTCATCAATACTACTAAAAATATTTACCTAAACAAAAAAATATACCAAAAGTTATGCTCCACTTATAATAGAGTATTATTAATACCTTATAATAAAAATGCTTTCACATAATAGACTTTATTAAATAAAAGGCTGTTTATTTAATCTAAATTCCTATTAATCCATATTTGACTTATTATTTATTTAATACCACTATTGAAACAGGTATTGAAAAGCAGCCAAAGTCGAGACCGAAGCCTCCGGTCCCGTACAAACCTCCTGGTCTTTTACTAAAGACAACACCAACTAAACAACTATCAGGTATAACAAGAACTTCTGAATCACTTCTTCCTATTCTGCTCTTCCTCTACTTCCATATCATTTCTTCTACTTCTTCTTCTACTTCTTCTACTGTCACTTTCCTTAAATGTCTTCAAATCCTGATGACGACGGCGTTAGTGATAATAATAATAAGTGTAATAATAATGATTCGGTTCGACCCAAAAAGTTGGCAAACGATAATTTAAGTCTCAAATCAGAGACTTGTTCTAAATCGAGACCTTTGAAACTGAATGCCAACGATAATAGTCAAGAAACTCAGAATATGTAAGTATTTATATTTTATGCATAATTAGTTTTTTATTATTATTAGTTTAAATCAAATGTTATTATTATTTTCTAAAATTCAACTCTTTATTATTTGATTTGCTGAAAAAGTATTTTTCTTTTGAGATAAACTCAATGTGTTTTATGAAAGAGATATTTTAAGATCGGATTTCATTATCTATTTTAAGATATTTTTTTTTATCGCTTATGATATTTTCATGAAATAATACATTTATTGTCCATTAATAATACAATTAAAATATTATAGTATTCTTGTTAATACTCTATTGAATTAATTTAATAACTCTATAAGTTTTGAATTTATATAATCTGTCAATAATTAACTGAACTTTAGGTCATTTTCTTAGTCTTGAAGATTTATTTTTACAATAACTCAACCTGAAAACATATATTTGAAAAATTTCTATCTTTATAATTAATATTAGAAGAATTCTGATCAGCAATTTTTTCCCAAAATAATATTCATGTTTCTTATGTTTATTCTATAAATAATCCTATTATTAATGTTTTATTCAATTTTCCTCACAATAGAAATGAAGACCAAATAAATAATAATTTAAATACTGAAGAAATACTAATAGGCGAAGAAAATGATAAAACAATAGCTCATTCTTCACGATTCTCTACATTAAGACAATGTACTAATGAATCCCAGGACGAGAAAACTCCCTGTTGTGCAAATCTAGCCTTTAATTTATATAATAAAGCCCTCGAATCAGCTAAAAGAGCACTTCCAAAGTAAGTTCATTTCATTTTATTTGATTAAAAATATCTCTCATTCAAACTCAATGTTAGTCTTTATGAATGCATTTGCTTAAGTCGTACACTTCATAGAGTATATAAATATAACTTTAGCTTATTTTTAAGTTGAAGTTGTCTTCGATTGAAAATCAATCTTATTCTTAATAATAAAAATGAAGTGAAATTATTAATTATTTGATTATTTGAAATAATATCAGTTTAGGAAATACTAATTTTCTGCATAACTATACTTTTCAGTTATTAAATGATTGATTAATAAAATTCAATTTTAAACAAAATTATCTTAGAATTAAAACGTTAATCAATTAAACAGATATTTATAAAATCTCAATAAACTTCGAAATCAAACTTGAATTTTACTCAATGAAATTTTGAGTGAATTGTGTTCAAAAATGTGTTTAAAAATATGTTTAAAAATATGTTAACTCTAATAAAATATCATATCAACAGATTTTCACATAATTCAAGTTCATTAGAAAGAACTTTTTTCAATGAGATTTTTTTTCTAGTTTTGCAAACATTTTAATTGCAGATTAAGTTGAGAGTTAATTAATAAACCTTCATCTTATTTATTCAATTAATTTTTTAGGCATTTTTACCTTGATAAAATTTTTAATTAACTTTACAGTTGAAGTATCTTTCCTCTAAAAATGTATATTTTTAATAAAGCTATTTTTACAATAATTATTTTGCAATAATGAATGAAAATGCTGATGAAAAACTCTTTTATTGTAGGAAAATAAGTTGTTATGCTGTACAGAGTATGTTAAATGAGATATTCATATATATTTTTATATTGTCTCATATTATGATTTAGCACTTATTATGAGAATTAAATTATTTGTTTTTCTTCGTAACGTCTTGAACTAGTATTAATGATAATGATAATGAATTATGTTCAGAGGCATGAGTTATCTTTCAATGTGTGCATGCATTTGAGAATTAAATTATTTAGTTATTTATAATATACATAATATACATCTAAAGTGACTTTAGATAATATAGTTCAGAATTCAATTTTGAAGCGATGACTAACATGAATAAATGCTTATCTTAAAAGAAGGAAATACTTAAATAAGAAAATGTTTGATTATTGAATGAGTGAATCATTTCTTAAGTTTTTTGCATTAATTAAAAGGATTCGATATCAATCATTTTTTATGTCCTTCTAAATTAGGGTTTCTCGTAATCTGCAATAAATAACTCGATTTTCAATAGCATTGAACTAAAGCATAAAAATGAAGCTATAATAATATCATTTTCACCCAAAACCTTTGATTTCTGGTCCTTTTTCTATTCTTAACCTTAAAAATCTCAATTAATAAGTATTTATAATTTGTAGCCTAAGAACCCCTCAATACTCATAATCAATTTGGTTTGAATTATGGTTTATTGAATTGAGTAATTTTGAGCTCTACTGGCGAATGATTGCACGCAATTGTTGAGAGTGAGCTCGGATTCTAACTACTGGTATTCGTTAGACTAAATTTAAATTATTTGAAAAGAATATGAAAATAATAGCCGAACCTTTTCATTAATAATTAGATCTCTTCAGAGGCTTCTTTACTAAAATAAAATTGAAAGGTCTTCAAAATTAAACCTTAATCTTATCCTTAACTTATAATATTTTATAATAATTATTGCAAACTATGTATAAAGCTATGAAAAGGTTAGGTGTGAGCGAGATTTGCAACAATTACACTTTTATTCGACACTAAAGCCTTACTTTCTCGATAAGTTATTATACTTTATGTAAAATATCTGTAAAAACAGGATATCGAATGAGTTAACTTTGAATCAAATTTCAAAATAAAGACATAAAATACAGAACTTTCAAGTATAGGGTTTATTAAATTCTTAGAAATCAATTGCTTAACTTAGACTTGACTTTCAAAAAGTCCATTTTCAATAAATAGGAGGAATTCAAATTTTTAGATTCAATTCATTTTACAAACGATTGCATTTTTGTACCAAATCATAAAATTAATTCAATTTAAAAGTTTATCTTAAAAGTCATGAAATTCATATACATTTCTTAATTCTTCTTTAATTTGATCTCAATATGAAGAAAACAAAAACAATTGAATCTTTTTCTAAGTTTTGATTATATTTATATTTCGAGTGATGTCAAGAAAATGTTTTAAATTAATGCTTGAAAACAGTTATTTTCATTTATACTCAAAGGTCTTCTGCTTTTTTATTCAAATATATTTTTTTCCAAATCAAGAATCAATTAAAATATTAATGTATTTCTTTTTTACTTCCTCTTAGAGCTAAACCCAAGCCTGTATTCCCACGAAGTTTTGGTGAAGATTTCGAATCTCTGGGACCCGACGGGTTCCACTATTTAGACGACGCACAGACTGAATGCTCTTATGATTACAAAGACATTGAATTTACGAGAGAAATATTCAGACCCGAAACTCAGGTCACAAACAACGGGACACCGATTGTTGTGACCGAAGAAACAGAGCCTTCAGATATGGAAGCGATGAGAGAAAGGTATGGATTACCAGAAGATGCAGACAGAGTTCAAAAATATGATCCAAAAAAAGCTCAAATATTGGATGAGAAATCAGAAACTGAGAAAGAAGAGGAAATAAATCCTAAAATTGTCGTGAAATCAGAGCAAAAACCACTGAAATCTGAGAAAAATCCGGTTAAGAAAAAACCGGATAAACCAAAAAGATTTGAAAAAACAGATCTTAAGAGTGAAGAAATGAAAGGAAATTCAGAGAATGGGGGTTTAGATGAGAAAAGCCCTGAATTCACTGCCGCAGAGGTTGAGTCGGGGGTTATTATAAGGAATAAAAAGCCCCCGAAGTATGTAAAACCTCCTGAAATTGAAATCGAAATGTGCGACAGTGAAAATGTGGCCAACGATCGAACTGTTGATTCAGTGGATCAGTTGGCGAATAGGACTTCACTGATAATACTCGATGATGCCATTCAACTCGCAGTCAAGTCCAAAATGGACTCTCAAAGTGATGATAAGAAGAGAGATAAGAAAGAGGAAAAAGAAATGAAAAAAGCTTCGATTGAAAACGAAAAACAGCTGAAGAAACAGCAGAAAGAGTTAGAGAAAAGGCTCAAAAAAGAAGAGAAAAAGAAGGAAAAGGAAGAGAAGAGTAAGAGAAAAGTTGAAAAGTTAGACAAAGAGTGGGAGAAAAAAGAACGGAAACAATTGTTCAGTAGATTTAAATCTGAAGACAAACAGAAAAAACAAATTATGAAAAAAACGAAAGAATTCGAGAAAATGAAAAGAGAAAAAGAAATGGAAAAAATAAAACTCTATGGAAATGAAAATCCGGTGGAAGTGTTGGAAGCGAGTGATGAAGAAGAGAATGGAGAGAAAGAAGTCTATGAAAAATCGTTTGTTAGAGAGGATGACAGACCTTATGAAGACATTGACCCGAATTTCGATGAGTTATTTCAGAAAAGTTCAGAAAATCCTGATTTAAAAGAAGTTAAACCTCAAGTTCCAGAAATTCCTTCTGTAAAAACCGATTCAAATGTTGTCGAAGATGTTGTGAAAGTTGAATACGTTGAGGGGATTCAGGAAATTGGTGTGACTTATATTCCATCGATTGATGGAATTGAAAATGAGAACTTCGTTGAAGAACACGAAGAAGTTCTGAAAAAGAAAAAAACTAAACCGAAGTCGAGGGTCAGTTCGTTCAAAATGCCGAAAATGAATGCTTTAAAGTCCAAAGTTATGGACATTTTCCCGAAAAATAAGCATAAAGTCGAGAAAAACATTGAGCTTCAGAATGAAGAGTCGATTAATGACAGTCCGCATGCATTTCAGTGTAAAACAGAAATAGAAAATGAGAGAACAATTATTTTGAATACGGATTTGCCGAAGAGTCCGAATACTGAAGTGAAATTCGTGAGTAAACTGAATGTTGAACCAAAAATAGATTTAAAACCCGATCACGAATACGAAAATGTAATCGAATCCGAAATCGAAGTCAAAGAAATCACTCCAGAAATACCTGAAATAGTCTTAAATGAAGTTCAGATTAATGACATCGTGACTGATGAAGAAGAGAAGAATATCAAAGAAGAGATATTGATCAGTACTCAGAATATTAAGAATAAAAAGAAGAAAAAGTCCAAAACAAGAGCAAAATTGGATAGATTTAAGGCAAAAGCGATTGAATCGCTGCCAAAAATGAGTTCATTTAAAACTCGAGTTAAAGATCTTCTGCCGAGACGTGAACCCAATCAAAAAGATTTAGAATATGAGCGGTTTATATCAGATCACGAGAGCTATAATCAGAGGATGAAATATCCGGAATCAGACGGAGAGGCAGTTTCTGATTCCGAACTTTGCGATTCATTGCATCGAAACTCAGCCTATGGTCGACAGCATGTCTACGAAGAAATGGCTGCCACTCAAGAAAGACTTGACGCATATATGACACCGATTTCGGGTCCGTTACGACCCCCGAGGCGTTTCTCAAGCCTCAGATCGGGTCAAAAAGTGGCTTCAGTTCCAGCGCTTTCGACTCAAGTTCTGCTTAGGCCTAAAAGAATAGCTCCGCCCAGACCTCCACCTCCGAGACCCCCACCGCCGATGATTATTCCTGTGGTTCAGATTATTGTTGAGCCGAATCCCGAATTCACGTCAATTGATTTGAATGAAAATTCTGGGGAAAATTTGAACCAAAAGTTTACTGACAATCGAAATGATAGCAATTCTCTGAAACGAAAAACAAAACAAAGAGTTCCGGCGAATATCTATTACAATAATATTCGTCTGAATTATAAACCGAAGCGAAGATTCGTTAATTTGAAGTCAAAATATCAACTTTTAACTTATGACAGACCGAAATCGCCGATTAGTTTGAAAAACGGGAGAAAACAGACGAAAACTCTTAACTATAGAGAAGTTATTGACAAAAATAATAGAAATTTAAGCCTTAAATATAATACAATGCCTGTGATGGACATCAAACTGATTGATGACAAAGATATAGAATTGGATATGGATTCAAAGTATCCAAACTATGAAGACATAGAGTTCCGATCGCGAGCACCGCGTCCTCCGCCTCGTCGGCGACGCAGAGCTCGTCGATCGCAGACAATGGACGCCCTATATTGGCGTCCATTCTCTTGGAAATCTCGCAGATGTCGCTCAATGACTGAATTAGATGTCCGCCGAAAAGATGATCTAAAACCGAATTATGAGAATGTGCGGGCAGTTAAGCCTCCGCGACCTCCGCCTCCATCAGGATCTATACTTTCTGTTAAAGCTAAAAATGTTGATAATTATCAATTATATGCTTCTGTTTCAAAAGGTTCAAAGATTGATATTTCGAAGAGACCATTACCGCCACCGCCAGTTCCTCCGCGACCGAAGTGTATGTCGATATCAACGGTTTCCTCTTCGGTCTCGAGTCGAACCGTCTCGAGATCGTATTCCCCGACCACTCGAGACGCGAGCGTAAGTACAAAAGATAATGGACTGATCGAGTGGTGCGAAAAAGAGACACAATGTGTGAATGATAGTCAACTCAATTGTGATTTGAATGGGAATCTCGAAGAGGAAACGGCTACAGATGTAGAGCCAAAAACACCCACAAATGCAGAGCCGTTAACGCCCACAACTCCGACCCCAACGAACTCAATCTCAGACATCGAACCAAATATTAAAGAATGCATACAGAGAAGTATCGCTGAACAGAACGCAGAACTCTCCGACTCTACGGTCACACTTTCGTCACTCAACACAACGACAAGCAATTATTTCGATGCCGAAGACCCCGAAGATCCCGAGAATTGGGATGAAGATACTCTCAACGATGATATCAGTTCCATCACATCTAACTATCAGTCATTCAGCTCTGATGTGACCATCACTTCATCCAAATACGATTCGGCTCCGAATCCCGAACTCCCGATCCAACCTTCGGCTCATAAGTCAGGTCTGATCTGAAGTTTGAAAAAAATATTTTGAAATCTTGTTTTGAAAGTATTTGCAAATGACTGTCATTTGAATAGGAAAAAGATCACAATCTTTCGCTCAAAGACATCCTCCACAAGACTCATCTCCGCGACCGCCGAGACGTTCGCTCCCAGAAAACCGATTGAAAAAAATAGATGCTGAAGAAGCTGACGATACCGATGATTTGTTAGACTTGACACGAGATTTGCAGTCAGAACTCAAGCAGATTCTCGACCGGCGGTCAAAATTACCGCAAAGACTTGATAGTACTAACTCTTCAAATGCGTCATTACATGAGGTGAGTCTCACTTTTTCTTATTCTTATCTTTTTTTTCTTTTGATCTTTGAGTTTTTGTCTTAGAACTTTTTTTTATTCTTTTCGAAAATTGCTTTTTTCTCAATTTTGTTTTCTTTCTTTTTTTCTTTTTCTATATCTTTGAAGACCTGAAAAGTGCCAATTTGTTGAGCCAACTATTTTCAAGCTTTAATTTAAAACTGTTTTCTTCAATGTTACACAAACTTATTGTTTAATTAATTTCAATTGTATTCAATAAATATAGAGATAAAGAAACGATTCAAATTCTCATATTTAAAACAAGTTATCTGTATATTCATTAATATTACAGATAACTTGTTTTAATATAAGACTTAAGTTTTTTTCGATACTTAATCTCTGTATTCATTTGCGATATTTTCATGTAATTTTATTTGGATTCCTATCTATTCAATCATTTAACTTAAGTTTTCATTGTATTCAACGTTTTAAAGCCAATATCATTGGTTAATATTGTTCTAAATCAAAAATATAATTTTGAAGTTTGATACTAAACATGTCTAAAAGTTTATATCATTAGTGATTGTGAGTAAAAAACAGTAATTTTTAACTGATTCGTGCAAATTGTTCAATATATGGGAGAGTCAATTATTAATATAATACTCAAGCCTTATATCAATTGCAAAATTTTACCATTTTTTAAATTCCTAAACCGAGCACATGATATGTGATCGAACGTATTGAACAAAAATTGGAAAATGTTCACTTTGAATAAGCATTTTTGAGAAATAAGTTCTTAAAACTAATTTTTAAGGAATTTTAATTTTTTTTACCAAAACCAGACAAGTTTATAACCTCTTCATAATATTCTGTTACTTATGTTATTTCAACATACGATATAATATTAAAATTCTTACGATAAGTTATTATAAACCATATAAAAATTCAATATTTAGTTCAATGTCAACAAAAAGTATTGAATGATGAGATTTAGCGAAACCCTTATTATAAACTATTTGTTAATGTAAAATGTTATGAAAGTCGAAGAAACAGAATAAGCATTAAAGTCAGAATTACTTACATTTCCTAAACTCTAAAAAATTCTTATTGAAAGTGAAATTCTCATATTAACTATGTAATTGAGCATCATATAAAATAGAATAAATCATTATTTCCTAGTTTATCGATAAAAAAAATCCCAAATAATTAATTTAAAACTTTTTGAAATTTTTTAATTAAATTATATTATATTATTCCAAATAAAATGAAGTTATTTTTGGGGAAAATATTTGAAATATTAATAGCTTTTGAGAACATTTTTAAGATGTTAATAAGTTTTATAAAATACGAAAATTAAAAATTCATAAATTAATTATAACTGTTATCAGAACGGTTTTATTAAACTTAATTGTATGCACTCTTAGGTAAAAATAATTTCATATAAATAATTGAATCTCTATTAAACTTAAAGCAAATGAGCGAATAATTTTCTTCGAAAGTTTTCAAAGTCACTTCTTTTTTCTATGAGCTTTTTTAGCATAGAATTCTGTCGAATTGCATCACTATTTCCTGAATTGCAATTTGAAACTCTGCTCATTCAGTTTTATTTATAATTCAATTTTCAAATAGAAAAAAAACTATAAATATGCTGTATTAGAAATAAGTGCAATATTTATTAGATTAAATTATGGAACAGGGATGGCCAGAGAGTATTAGGGGTATTTTCAAAATATATCTTGAGATTCTGAAAGGATCATTTTCGATAAAATTTCTTTGGGAAAAATTTGAGAAAATATGCTCTATGCTAATGTATTTTTGCTAACCCACCCCTTGGCCCGCAGTCAACTAAAAAAATACCCCCTCCTGATACGGGTGAGTTTAGCTATCCATGAAAAAATTAATCCATTTATTTCTTTTTAAGCTATTTATTTCCGATTTTAGTTTATATTTTAATCCAAAACTCCTAAAAATAAACCCATAAATGTGTCACAATATAATTTCATAATTGATAAATTATTTACTATAATGGTAACTAAGCTATTATCACAAAAAACTATCATAGAAAGTGTGTTAAATAGAAGGATAAAAAGAGTCCAACTGTTATGTTCTATATCTATAATTGTCATTTATATAAAGAAATGTTAAACTATAGTAAATGTTGTGCTGACTCTCAAAAAATATGTGTAAAAACTTTATACACTAATTGATAAAATTATATTCTATAAAAAAAATTTATTCATAATTTTAAATTTCGAATATGAATTAAAATGGGTGAAAATGTTCTATTATTTCCTAATTATTTTGATAACCATAATAATGGGCGCTATAATCAAAGGACTAATAGTGGTAACCATTAGTGAGAATGAGATTACATATCAATGACATAATTATTAAATGTTTCTCTAATAACCACCATTTGCATGATTTGCACAATTAATTAAAAATTGATTATTTACTCATTTAATCTTTTAGTGAAGGGAAAGAAATAAAATATTTAATTCTTATCGCATTTTATTTCCTCTGCAAACTTGATTCAAATTCTGATTTTAACCTTTGATCAAAGACTTTTTACATATCGTTCATAATATTTGTGTTTCTAATTCATGAAAAACTTAAATTGTGCTTAATTTTTATCTTTGTTTATAGTATTTTCTTATCAATTAATTAACTTAAAAAAATTCTCATAAATTAACAGATGATTTAATCTAACTTTTCATTAATAACTGAAACTGAATGTAAATCATTCTTATCGTGAATGCTCTTATATGTTATGTTTAATCTAATTTCAAACTAATTTTCAAACTAATAGAAAATGACTAACAAATCAAATTCGTGTAAGACATTAATTCATTCGTCATCAATCGATTCTCTTGATTCACAGCCAATCGATTCTTCCTCAGACGGTGACGACTATTCTCTCTCTTCAGCCAATGAACAGTCGCCTGAATTTTTGAAGCGAAGACAACAGCAAAAGTTGTATTTTATCGCCAAAGAGTTATATTCATCCGAAGAAATATTTGTAGATGTTTTACATCTATTAAACTGTGATTTTCGTTCTGCTGTTGCCATACATTTACCCGAAGAAGTATTGTCATCAATACTAAAATTTTTGCCACAATTACAACAAATTAATGAACAATTATTATCAGAGCTTAAGTCTAGAATTGATAACTGGGCTAATCATCAAAGGATTTCAGGTAAATATATTTCGAACTTTTAACACAGTAGTGATAACACATTTTTTACACCCCATAAACCCAATGCTCTTGAAATATTATAAAATTCATGATAACTTTATAGCTATTAATAAATGAGTTTTGTGTTGAAACTCAAAATAGTATTTTTAATTGCCTTTTGCATTATTAATGATTTTTGAGTGAAAAATATGACTAAATATGAGTTCAATTTATATAAAAATTATAAAATGCTAACTAATTGAGTTCAGAAAGCTCTTTAGATCTTTTGCCAATATTATTGCAGAAGTATTAGGTTATAAATACAGAATATAATTGACGCACAAATTACAGCTTCAATACTCGATTGATTACTACTATCATAAACAATAAGGGAATGTGTCTCATGTTCAAGAATTACAGAAACCTAATAATTATCAGGAAAATTCAGTCTCGATATATATTCCATTAAATTTTTATCATCAAAAAATATTTTAAACATCGAGTTTTCAGAATAAAGGCTCGTTCAAGAATTATTAGCCATGAAGTAAAAGAATTAGATTTTCATTAACTCTCAATCAAAGGTTTTTTTTAGATTTTAACAATAAAATAGAATTCAATGGCTTTTATGACTTTCACTTCAATCAAAGAAACAATAATTTGTAGATTCAGTTTTGGATGACTTACACAATAAACCTTTAGCAATATATTCCCCAATATATCAAACCGATGGTCAATAATGCATAAGAGACTAAATTAAGCCTAAGATACAAACACTCCCAATGTGGACACCAAACAATGCTTTTGAGAATCGAATGCATTCGAAAATATTCTCTCTTTTTTCTTACCCTTAAACCCATTCCTTCGATAAAGAAGTCATGTCTTCTCCTTTGCCACCAGTTATGTTTCAGTTCATCAAGAGTTGGCTGAATTGCCGACAACTGAACTCTATGTAAAATCCATTTGTTTCTAAGCGATGGATAATTTTTCCAAATATCTTCTTCAGACCCCCATTTATTATTTGGTTTTTTAACTATTCCTCTTTCATATAATTTTCGCTTAAGGAAATTGAGTAACTTTGTTCTCCACCAATTGTTTCTCAAAGTGCTTTCTGTCGGAACTTTACGTTCAATTTCATTTTTGTATTGATTCCATTTATTAATCAAATCATTGTTTGGAATAAAAATATTATTACGATCATTGCCGACACGAATCGCGTACGCGTTTAATTCCATTCTTTTCGTAGGAGCAGTCAAGACAGAAGTTGAGGAATTAGAGAAATTGAGGTTCAATACAGAGAATATTTTCTCTTTTAATATTTTTTGAATGAAAAAAATTACACATTGTTGCGGATAATCAATGAATAAATGCTTTGCTTGTAAAATGAATTTTATATGTTATTCTTGACGAATGATTCAAAATGTTCGGTTAGGCGAAGGCCTTGAGGTTGGCTTTGGTCAAAGTTAAGATTAAAATCTACTTTTGATATTCCTGTAAAAATAATCTTTCAATTTAAATAAAACACTTATTTATTAAAGTTTATATAAGTTATATTTATTCGTTCCGTTATGTGGAACGACTGTCTTTTGTGATTCCGTGAAATCTGATTCTAAGTACATATTTTAAACTTTTCCTTTTTATGATACAAATAGTTTCTCAATTTATAATTCAGTACAAACTTATGAAACAATCAAAGTCCACTCGTAGTCTACTATCCAGACAATAGATAAAATTACTACTAAATCATTTCCATTATCTTTTATTTACTGTTAACTCAAAAATTAAATACAAACTTTTGCTTATTTTAAAAATTTTGTATTTGTTATAATAAATATTATTTTATAACTCACAAACTGTAATTATGTTTTCTCATCGAATTAATCAACATTAAACATTTTATTTCACTATCAATATTGGATTAAATGTGTTCAGTGTTATTACAATTTTGATAATTGTATTTAATTTTTGAGTTAACACAACAATTTTAATTTTGCAATTTAAAAAAATATATCATTTACTGCCCACTATTCTGTGTACGCAATTCTGGCTGAAGCATAAATGTTGAAAAATTTGCTAAAAAGGTTTTCAATGAGAATTTACTATCCTTTACATTTTGCCTTAATTGACGAAACTTTAGTTTACTCGTTCAATCAATTTTTGTTTTGCTTTAATTTATAGTTTATAACAAATGTTTTTAAAATGTTTTATTCTTCAAAAACAGATGTTTTGGTAAAAATATGCCCATTTCTGAAACAATACTCACTATATATTCGAGATTTCGAGACCATATCTGCCAATTATGACGAAGCTCTTCGACGGTATCCATCATTCATGACTGCGGTCAAAGAGTTTGAATCAACGCCAAGATGTAAAAAGCTATCAGTTAAACATTTTATGCTTAAACCAGTTCAACGATTGCCTCAATACAGACTTCTATTACAAGACTATTTAAGACATTTAAAAGAGGACTCAGAAGACTATTTGGACACAATTAGTGCACTCAATATAGTATCAGAAGTGGCCGAACACGCGAACAATACTATGAAACTCGGAGACAATGTCTCAAAATTGTTGTCAATACAGAATAGTATTATAGGTGGAAATGAGATCATAAAACCCGGCCGTCTATTCATCAAAGAGGGAGAACTCATGAAATTGTCGCGTAAAGGAATGCAAGAACGATGGTTTATATTGGTATGTCTTTTATTCTTATAGATTATTAGACCCT
>JAQFXV010000880.1:0-17082 GCA_034694065.1 Camisia spinifer
ACAATACAGATAAAGCATTTATTAAAAATGTATAAAAATGCTTATTGAAGATGAACTTTTTCTAAATTTCGTTTCATATAAATTAATACCTGTATACGTTATTATTTGTTCTAAACTATTTTTAATCAAAGAATAATTTCATTAGAGATAATGCTTTCAAAATAAAAATAACAATTTTTTATACTAATTATTTGGTCGTTTTAGCAGTTTTTTAGAGAGCTTTGATTTTTGATTAAGAACTTTCGACTTTTCATTTTTACTCTACTCTAGCGTTCAGTCTTCTACTATTCAAAGCAAAAAAATTGAAGTGTGAATACTTATAAGTTCCTTCACACTTTACCAAGATTAGATGCTCCGGAGGGGGTCAAAGCTGGATGTTTGCGAAAATGATGGGTCAAAACTCATCTGATTAATAAGACAATTACCATTTTTGAGATTTCAATCCAACTTCTTAGAGCTTTTTAAAATGTTATACAACTTCCACAAAAGTTCAAAATTTTGTACAAAATAACCCCAAATTCAGTAATTTTGTACAAAATAACCCCAAATTCAGTAATTTTGTACAAAATAACCCCAAGTTCAGTAATTTTGTCCTGAACAAAATCAAAGATCATCAAAATTCGGCCTCTTTCTAACTTAAGCATTTTGATTTTTTATAACCTTTCTGTTTTAATTTCCTTTTTCTTGAGAATAGTGACATGATTTCTCGAATTATAGAGAGGTAACCCATACAAAACTCTCCTCTCGCTAAATACTTATACGTTAGTAACTCCTAAAAATGTTATTTACAAACTATAATATGAGAAATATAAGGAAGACCAGGGCTCAAAATTTTACTTTTAGTACTAACTCGTAAGTTCGATTGTGAGTTACAGGTACTTTGTTGTATAAAATAAAATAAAACCAATTTTAATATTTGACCAAAACATTCATCACCAATAATTATTATCAATAATATTCAATTTCCAATTTTATAAATTAAAGGATTATATTAGTTTGAAAAAGTTAAGTCTAATAAATGTTATGCTTTAAACATTCAAAGATAATCATTTTATTTTTCTCAAATCACAAACTTTTCACAATTATAGAAAACTAGGTTTAGTGGTCAATATTTCACACCATATTTCAAACATTTATTTACCAGTACTTTCACGAAATTGTGAAAGTATTTGAGATTTGTTAATGAGATTAAACTTGATCTAAACAATCATATGAACTCTGATTTTTGTTAATGGTGTGTGTAATCAATACTATGCGTGCAATTTGTGACCAATAATTATGATCTCACACAAAGAATAAATTATAAAAAAATACATTGATATCAATAAAGATGACTTTAAATTTAAAAATCTACTAAGAATTTGTTAATTTTATTATAAATCAATAATTTATGAAAGTTTTTTGAAGTTAATTTTTGAAAAAAATACTTTGAAAATTCTAATTTTTTCACACAATTATCGATTTTCCTGAAATATTTGTAACTTGAATGGCAAAACGGGCCTAAAATTGGGTATAGAATTTATGTTTAAATTTGTTAATTAAGCGTTCAGTACAATGTTGGCTGTGTAGTATTGCAGATGAAGTTCTGTAAACACAGTTCTTTTAACGAATAACCAACTGTTTAGTCAGTTAACAAACTTGATCAGAATAAAAGTTTTGTTACGATTTCGACCATTAACTGTCAGTTGATTAATGGTTTTTAGTTGCAAATGGCATCTCCAGCAACAAATGGTGAGTGAAAACGGGAACGGGTTGTAAATGAACGAACGGAGTAAAAAGTGAGTCCACTACAAAACAGTGAAAATGAAATGATGCGGATGTGTGCATGTTTTGCAATGATATCACGGTTTATTTGCGAGCACTACCAAACATCCGCTTAAGTTGAAAAAATTTCATTTATCATACAACTAATGCATACCTTTCAGCCTTCATCCTCTCTTCGTTTTTCAGCTTTATTGCCATTATGACCACCAAAACTTCTATAACTCACCTTTTCTTCATCTTTAACGGTCTTGTATTATATCTCTTTTGGTTAGCTATAAATGTATGATTACCACCGCTTCCTTTTTCAATTGGATGACAATTTATTGTGTGTATTCACTCACTCCCATGTTTACCTGTTATGAATTTTAAGAATAATGTATTATGCATTGCGTTTACCATTTTCAAAATTCTATGGAAAATATGCACAGGATATGTATAATATCTTAAGATATAGAAAATCACTCGATTTGAATTCCTTTCATCTTTTTGAAAAATAAATAAAAAGACTGGACACCAATATTATATTTTTCAAATTATTGAACCGAATCTGATATTTAATTGTTTGCGTTTTACTTCTGATAACTTATCATTTTTATTCAATAATAATTTATAAATAATAATGACTTGCATTTAATGTTTTGCTAGAATGAGAATTAATGCTTGAACTAATGCTTTGATTGAGAATTAATAATTTCCTATTTTGTCTTCAGGAAAATAAAATTATTCAAGATATTGAGGACAATATTTAAATTAGTGACAACTTTCAATTTTTTGTTTTGTTTTATTGAATTTTTTTGACTGATAAAAGGTTAGTTTAATCGGAAATTAGTATTGGTTATCTTCTTAATAGAGTTAACAACTTATTTAAATGAAAATATACTGTGCAGATAAATAATGTCAAGGACTTAATTAAAAGTGAAAATTAAATTTGATAGCTATCTTACTTTGACTCGTAGTTGTAATAGCTATTTGAGCGAAACAGTACTGCCTTTCATAGAGTCATCTATCAGTTTCTTAATTTGAAACACATGCGAAAATAGATAATTAGTCAAATGAATTATTTTTCAAATCTAAAGTAAGAAAATTAATGAATCATCAAATGAATAATCCTTGAAAAAAATTAAATGATTGAAATGCAATAATTACTGTTTGACAGTAACATTGCATAAAATTTTCCAAACGATATATTAGTCCCACAATATAATAGATTTTCTGAATTATTATGTGATCTGCACTGCTTTCTCTTTAACATTTATCAAATCAAAGAATTTTTTTTATTCAAATAAAAGGTAAATTTTACTTTTTTAATGATGGATGTTTTCATATGCGTCAATTGACATATCAAAGCAAACGAATGATAAAATAAAATATATTTTAACCTTGAAACTAATTAATACGATTAAATCCTAATTATTATCTGATCCAACTATGAGAACATTAATAAAATGCAAAATGAATAGAATTTTTATAACGAGCAGTTAACTCATTATAAAATACTATTTGCTAACCAATCAGTAGATCAAGTATTTTGACATTAATTCACAATCAATAATAGACGTTAGTATTAGTATATAATAATGACTGTAAATTTATGATTTTGAATGATATTTCAGTTGAAAGAATGTACAGTACAATCAAATCTTGAAATTAACTTTATTATTTTCTAAATCATCAATTAAATAGTAATGAGAATGATTATTTGGGTTCTAATCAATACTAGCTTTAAAATGATATACAGTATCACACATATATGTTTAGAGAATTTTTCATGTTCGGGTCGGAGTTACCGGACCTAAAAAAATATTAATCGAAAACCAAAATAATTCATAGTTAGGTAAATTATTTAGAGCACATGTTTTATGTTAATTTTTTATCTTCAACTATATTGAAATTTTACGCTTTTCATGTCTGGTTTTTGACAAAGTTCAACAATTTTCGATTCCTATAACCAAGTCGGGAATTTTTTTTATTTGGCATCCATTGATGTTCTTGAAGTTCGAAAAAAATTAAAAAATAACTTTTTGAGATATGATTTTTTGAAAAACGATTTTCCGCATATAGCCAATTACAAAGAAAATCACTTAAAAATCAGTATCTCCTAAAGTTTAGAAGTTAAAATTTTCAATTATTTTTCCCAAATGTATTGATGGGTCAGGTACATTTTGCACTCACAAACCCCCCCTACAAACCCACTCATAATGACCTTTTGCTTTCTTCTAATTTGGAAAGTTTCTCTAATACGGTCACTAGAGTTCTACGGTTGTAAGTTAGGTTAGGTTTACCTACAAACATTACTCGACAAACTTTCTACAAACATAAAAACTCAAACACTAATTAGAAGCAAATATTATTTTATATTACTTAATAATAACTCATTAATTAGTTTCCCACTAATAATCAGTCTTTACAAAATAAGACCTTATCTCTACCTAGAAGTGTTTACTAAGTTCGAGATAAGCGAAGTTAATTCATATAGACTGTAAATATTTTAGTTCTGTTCTTTGTTGTAAAAAAATAAAATTATGAAAATAGACAACAACAAAACATGACCAAAAAACTTATATAAATCGCTATAAATGATTCGAAGCTTATGCGAAAATTTTGAATTATTGTTTTTCTGAATTTTCAAACAATTTTTGTATTTTTTTGAACAAATTTAATAGAATCTCTCCTAATGAAGTAAATATGTCATTTATGATGAATATAAACATAAATTGAGTTGAGCTCAAGCTCTAGATTTAGAATAAATAATTCTAAAAACATGTTTTAAACTCGAATAAAATAAAATTAAAGAAACTGTTTGGAAATGAATAGCAAAGAGGTCAATAAGAGTGCGAGAATTGGAAACTTGAGCAGAAACTCAACTGAATAAAGTTGGTTAATGTTGATCATTAGTTAATAGAGTTTGCTAGCATTGAATAATAGAATCGCTTGAGCTATTACGCACCGGCAGCTGATGCGATGTTAGACTCATTACATTATTTTCTGTTTTATGCTTCAGTTGAGTTGTCAGTTGAGTTCGCGATACATCAGAACCTGTTCTTTAAAATAATTCTGTCAAAATCTTTTAAACTCAATTATACATTGTATCACTAGATCTAAACGATGACTATGTTCTCGATTCGGGAAAAAATAGTGCTTTTATTTAATTTTTTGATTTTAATTATTCCTCAAATCAAATGTGATGAATATAAAATCGGTGTCGGAATCGGGGATATAACAGGTCCGGCAGCAGATATTAATATGGTATTTATTATTCATTATGAGATATTAATGGGATTTTGTGTTAACTCAACTTTAATATGTTTATCGAATGAATAGATGGGTTACGCAAAGCCTAATCAAGACACACAAGGAATACATTTTCGACTTTATAGTAGAGCTGTTATTGTAGAAGATTCTGATGGAAGTCGAGTCTGTTTTGTCACATGTGATATTGCAATGATTTCACAAATCCTTAAGTTAGAGGTAATTCAAAACTATTCATTGATTTAAAATTATGGTAAAAATTTTGCCCATTATTATAAAACTTGAACCGAATTATATTTTGTGGAGAACTTAGTTAAGGGATAAGTTTTGATGCATTCATTTGTTTTGTTCCAGTTTTTAAGTAAGAAATTAATTAAATTCAATATTTTTCAAATATTTAAATGACGAAAATATACGATAGTTATATTTGAATAAATCTTTTATTCAAAATTAAAAATCTGAAATACTTCAGGTGTAGTTCCTGTTAATTGTTTTGCAAACAAAATGAAATAAAACCATTAAACACTTGTAATTCAAATTTTAAATTTCTTAACTATTGATTCAATTAATGTCCAGCTCTTAATAATTAAATCAATTTTTTTTATTTCAATTATGCGTTTATAATTAATTTCACTCCTTATAACCGTATAGAGAATAATTTGATATGTTTTTCGTTTTAATACAACTCAATCAAAACTAGAATCAAGATTACAGTTATTGATTGAATGCAAATATTCTGATTCAGTTTATGTGACATAATTTGGCCCTCAATGTAGATGACTATTATAGCAATTTATTATATAGATGCGTATAATACGTATTTATGCAATGCAAGTATATTAGAATTGAATTGACAGCACATTTAAGCTATCATTGTTTGAGTTCTACCGAAAAGAATCAACAATAATATTCAAATTTTTTAATTCTTATAATTTTTAGACTAAATTTGTTCACAACAAAAACAAAGTGAATTAAGTTATTATTTTTGGAACATAATTAACAAAATGATAAAAGTTTAGGCAATTTGATTGCAGAATACACTTCAACTATTGTATGATAAGAAATTTGTTTAATCATTTAAATTCAAAATACATAGAATTTTAGCCAAAAAGGTTTACTTTAGCCATTGCCAGGGGTAAAGTGGGGTTATAGATATTTTTAGAAAAATCAGTATATTTATTTTTGTAAATTGTAAATTTTTCATGACCTTATTTTTAATTGATTTTGGGCTGAAAATATTAATATTTAAATCTTCCAAAGATTGCTTATAAATCGATTGAGTTTTGACCAACTGAAACACCCTTCCTTCCCAACCCCGTATACAACAGACATCGAAAAAAGTTATTTACTAAATGTTCGCGATTTCATTGTTCAAAAAATTCAATGTTTATCACAGTTTTTGATAAGAAAAATAATGATTTAGCAAAACCTTGAAGTTTATTAAACTTGAAAGAAATAACACAATTTTATCACTGTTTGAGTATTAATTTCAAATTTATTATGTTGTAATTTTTTCATTACAAATCTTAAGACAAAAGAACTCAAGAATTAAAAATTATATCTACTTATGTGTAAAACATGTAAAATTAGAAGTTTTATATAGATATGATTCAATTTTATTTTTTAAACGCAATCACATTATAATCTAATTTATATGAATTTCCAATAAATTAATGCGCATAATAATTAAGTTACAAATATTTAATAATAAGTTGGATTATCTGTAAGTCCTATTGACTTTGTTTCTAAATTAAAAGTATACATGAATTTTTGGATTCTATTTCATATTTTTCTTGTTAAAATTTCTTAGAAATGCTTGTTTACTATTTTTATATTCGAATTATGTATTTATTTTTCAAAACTAAGATCTGATTACACTATTCATAGAGATAATTGGATTTTCGATCGAAAACTTTGTGCTCGTTTTTGATGGATTAAAAATTTTCTGATAATAAAGTCGCCTAAATTTCTGTTATCTCTTCATAGAGTAAATAAATATTTATCAAATCCAAAAAGTTTAGTTGCATTACATTGAACTTTGGATATGTATTTAGAAATATTTGATGAATGTGTGACTACATTTAATTTGCAATATTTAGACATACTTTTAAAGTTTGTATTTTTTTAGATTTGATTTTGAATATTAAGGCATTATTAAGATTGAAGATTATGGGTTCTGACCTTATTATTCAAAAATGACAACTTAATAAAAGTTAAAAATAAGGCCATAAAATAAGTACTTTACCATTTGAGCCATTATTATAACCAAAAAAATCTTTTTTAAGTTTTCAAATAACTATTATGATAAATATTTATTTTAAACAAAATATGAAGTCATTTAATCGATAATATAAGCAATGAGTAGAGTTTTAATTTTATCACTACTGAAAAAATATGAGATTTTTAATGAAAATAATGAATCAATATTAATATCTTTATGAATTGTTTATTTTTTTGCAGAATTCAGTTACAAAAATTTGAAAATTCTGAAGATAAGGATTTTGATTTATAATTTTTAGATACATTGAACATACAATGTGTGATAATTTATAACTGATAAAAGTATTACGTTGTTTTTTCATTTTTCTCTTATTTTGAGGTTTTAAAACAGTACTTTTTGAGAAAAAGAGTATCATTTGCTTTTTGTAGAAAAATCTCATTCTATAAATAATTTATAATGCTTTCAGTGATAAATTAAAATATATCAAAACCCAAGATTTTAAAAGCTAGAAAAGTCAAAAGCCAGAAATTTGTCAGAGTTTTGGCCTAAATTCCAATAAAATAATAATCCAAAAGTATATAATTTGTTGTTCGTCAAAAATTCAATTTCCTATTCAGACATTTTTCGATGATTGAACACTTAATTTAATAATAAAGAGCTACTAAATATATTTTCAATATCACAAATCTCCTTCATTTTCAACTAACTTGAGTGATATCTACCCCATTATTTTGTATAACTCTGAACATTAAGAATATTCATTAAATTTTAGATAATCAGTTCTTTTCAACAAAATGACTTTCAATCTATTTCTTTTTGAAGTCTTATTGAAATCTGAGATTTTTTCAGAGAACTATGCGTCCGATCGTAAGTTTATTTCAAAATGATTCAATTTTCTAACCGAACAAAAAACTCATTGTATTTTAAAACTATAAATTAAATTATAAATCAACTGCAAATTGAGCAAAACATATAAAATAAATTTAAATCAAAAAATTATTTGGTTGTGTTGACTCATATTTATAGTTATTTCTTGCTTTTTCTGTGAACTCTTTCTATTTTGATTTTCAGGTTATAAAACTTCTTGAGCAAAAATATAATGGATTATACACTAAAAACAATGTAATGCTGTCTTCAACACATACACATTCAGGTCCGGCAGGATTTTTGCAATATGTTCTTTACATAATTACATCGCAAGGATTTATTGACCAAAATTTCAAGGCTGTTAGAGATGGAATTTTTAACAGCATTAATAGAGCACATTCTAGTATGACTTCTGGTTATATTTATGTGAATAGTGGACAACTATTAGAAGCAAATATTAACAGAAGTCCAACAGCTTATATGAATAATAATGCGGCCGAAAGAGCTCGATATGATTATGACACTGACAAAAATATGACAATTCTTAAGTTGACTGACATTAATGGTAAAAATTTAGGTGTCATCACTTGGTTTGCAGTTCACGCAACTTCAATGAACAATACAAATAAACTGATTAGTGGTGATAATAAAGGTTATGCATCGATGCTATTTGAAAATGACATCAATGGTGGAACACTTAATGGAAAAGTATTTAAATATTCTATTTCGTTATAAATAATCATTTTTAATCGGTTCGAAAGGCATTACACTTCAGTTTCTAAGTTCAACATTAAGTTTTTAAACATTAGAATAAAATTTTTCTATTGATAAAAGATTTTTTTTTAGATAGAGTTTAAATGAGATAAATTCAATAATTGGAATAGAAATCTAATCAAAAAGCTATAAATATCTTATGAATATCTTAAAGTTAGATTAAATTTTAGGTTTATCAAGAAAATTAATTATCAAACTCAGAGACTGAATTCGTTAATTATGTAGTGATGAGAATCAATCTAACTCTATTTTTACTAAATTCTATTTATTATAATTTTATTTTTGTAGTCTTACTTTAATAAGTGGTAAATAATCAAATGACTTACTATTAATATAAAATAGTGAATGACTAGAGTAGTAACTAGTGATTGAAGACCAATTAGAATACAATACTAATATGTTCCCATTGAATGAATATAATAATTTTTCTGTTCAATGATTTCTATTTAAAGAAGTTAAAAATTCGTATGCTTTACACATAATATTATCTTCAAATGTTGATTTATCTTTGCATGCATTATACCCGTATAACTTATCATGTTAATTAACTTATTTATTCAAATATTTGTACAAATGAAGTAAATAAGTTGATAGGTAATAAAATTTTTATTAAGGCTCACCCATATTAGTATACAATACAGACCTGTACAATATGTAAAGTTTGCCAAAGCAAGTGATATTAAATACAACGTTTAACTTTTTGGCTGATTATTTGATTTCAGGGGCCATTTGTAGCATTGTTCCCACAATCTAATGAAGGCGATGTTTCTCCAAATATTAAAGGCCCGCATTGTCTCGACACTGGTTTAGTATGCGATACCACCACCAGTACTTGCAATGGAAAGGTTTGTTACCAATATTTCAAAGTTTTTCTATAAGTTCCTAATTAATGTATCAATTTATTTTGGCTCATATTTTACTTTTGTAGCTGTATTCAAAAACAATTTCTTTCAAATCATTTCATTGAATGTAAAGTACAGTACTGTATAATATGTTATGTAACAGATTAACTGTTGTGAGGAGTCGTCGCTCACTTTTATTCTCTAATAATAATGAACTGCATTAACTATAAATAATTTATTCAAAGAACTGATTAGCATTCGTTGAATATGGTATAATTGTAATGAATTTAATTCAAAACCTCGAAAGAATTTTCATCTTTTAAAGTTAGAATTGTATAACTTTTTCTGAAAAAGAATCGACACATTTCTTACTTTTAAAATTATTGAGGGAGGGATTCTCTAGTCGAAAATTTTCTTCATTTAAATTCAATGAGAAAATTGTAATTTTTCATTATATTTCTCATTATGGTTATATTATAAGTTGTAATTTTCAGACTCGAAGAAATGGCGATTATTATACTGAAAACCATAATCATCAGTCAGAAGTACATGTATGTTATGTTTATGAAGTATTGCATGATTTATCTCACGGGATATTTCTTTCTTGAGCTTGTGGTCTAACTATTGAACTTTTAACCTCTTATTAATCTTCAAATGGTGTTTGTGTTGCATGAAAATGATAATTTGATTTCATGAATTAATTTTTTTGAAAGGACTTGCAATTAAATAATTTTTCACATAAATTTTGTTTTTTTTTCTTCAAAAAGAATGAAAAATGTGTAGCTTCTGGTCCCGGAAAAGATATGTTCGAAAGCACTAAAATAATAGGTTTTCGCCAATATTCAAAGGCAAAAGAACTTTTCGACAATGCGGTCACGAAATTGTCGGGAAAAATAAGTTATATTCATCAAACAATTAATATGTCGAATGTTGCGGTTGAATTACCAGATAATACAACTGTTAAGACATGTAAGCCAGCGATGGGCTATAGTTTTGCCGCCGGAACTACTGACGGTCCCGGAGCTTTCGACTTCCATCAGGGTATCATCATTCTCATTATATATTAATTTTTAAATTTCAAACTTAAGATTTGATTTTAAGTGATTATTCAATTCTAAATTGATGCACACTTTATGAATACAAAATTTTTGGAATTGTGTGTTATAATCAATTGAATTGATAAGAACAGGTGACACCACTTCAAGTCCATTCTGGAATTTAGTTCGTGATTTTGTGAGACGACCATCTGATGAACTAATTAAATGCCAACATCCAAAACCAATTCTGTTGCCAACCGGAGAAATGAGTTTTCCCTATGATTGGCAACCAGTAGTATTGCCGACACAGATCTTTAAAATTGCAGATTTCTTAATAATAGCGGTTCCGGCAGAGTTCACAACAATGTCTGGCCGTAGGCTTAGAGAAGCGGTTAAAAATGAATTCGATAGACTCTCACCAAACAGTGATGTTGAAGTGGTTATATCCGGATTAGCGAACGCATATTCATCTTATGTCTCAACATTTGAAGAGTATGTAAATATTGTTGAGAAGAATTTTGATTAATGATTTGAAACTATTAGATATCAAGTACAGAGATATGAATCGGCGTCAACCATATTTGGTCCGCACACTCTCAATGCATATATACAACAATATAAGATGTTAGCCTCTTGTTTGGCGACCGGACTAAACGTAGAGCCAGGACCTGAAGAACCTAATCTTTTGGAACGACAAATCACTCTCAAACCCGGTGTCATTTATGATGGCTCTCCATTTGGCCATAAATTTGGTGATGTTATATATGATGCTAATAACCAATACACTCCGGGATCAATAGTTTCTGTCACTTTTGTGAGCGGGAATCCAAGAAATGATTTGAAAACAGAGAGTACTTTTCTTGCTGTTGAAAAATGGAATAATATTAGTTCTCAATGGAATTTAATAGCAACGGATGCCAATTGGGAGACAAAGTACTAAAAACCGGAGATAACACTCTTATCCACTCTTAAACTTTTAATTAATTTTTAGATTTTACTGGCGAAGGACTAATTCATTTTTCGGCGAAAGTCAAGTCACTATAGTTTGGGATATTCCTGAAGATATTGAAGAAGGAATATACAGGATAAGACATTTTGGGAACAGCAGAAATTTGATGCAACAAATCAGGTCATACGTCGGCGTAAGTAATCTTTTTGCAGATTCATTCATGATTTTGACATTTGAAAATATTTTTCCAGTCATCCAAAAAATTCTCAGTGAAGTCGACGACAAAAAAGCTGATGTGAAAGCATTTTCTAGTCTTATTACATTTGTTAATAATAAAATTTATTTAAATTAGAAAATTTATACATTGCTTATTATAATGAATAATAAATAAAGTCCATTATTTATAAAATATTATATAAACTACAATATATTCGACATATGTTGCAATCGGTTATTGAGATCACAATTTTTCTCCAGGAAGGTCTGGAATCGTGTTATAATATGAATGATCGGGAAACCTGTCGAGTTCAATATAATCATTCTCACTAATTAATAGTTTATCTAATAAGTCAACCAATTCTGTAAACGTTGGTCTGTGATCGGGATCAGTTACCCAACAATAGTACATAATATTATACACTTCTCTTTTACAATGATCAGGCTTTTCAAGTCTATAACCATCGCGAACTTTTTTCATTACTTCAGCCGCTGCTAAACCGGGATATGGCGTCCCTCCAAGTGTTACGATTTCCCACATAAGAATACCTAATAATGTCAAAATTTGATTAATCTCCAAATACATCACTAGTCATATACGACTCACCAAAACTCCAGACATCGCTTTTTGTTGTGAAAATTGAATCAATCAGTGATTCAATAGCCATCCAACGTATCGGTAAACGGCCCTAAAATTTGATCAATTTATAAATACATCCTCTTTTACACTTCAGCTAATAAGTCAAACCTCAGATTTTCTTTCGTAAACATGATTTGCAATCACATCTCTGGCAAATCCAAAGTCTGCGACTTTAATGGATTTGTTATTTCCGACCAAAATATTTCTGGCGGCTAAATCTCTGTGTATTATCTGTAAAATAAAAAGTCAAATTGAGCTGTGATTTTTGAAATGATTTTTTAAAAGACTGACTCCTTTGGATGATAAGTATTCCATAGCTTTTGCCACTTGGTATGCAAAGGATGTCAAGTCTCTGGCAGTGAGTCGACTACTATTTCCGTGAAGATTTCCATAATAGCGTTCAGCACGACTTTCCCTTAGATATGATTGTAATTTGCCATAAGGCACATATTCCATAATTAAGAAAACCGGATCTCTATCAGTACAACTTCCCAAAAGTGTGACCACATTCGGATGCGGGTCCAACATTTTCATCACTTCCAGCTCTGATAACAGATCTTTCCTTTCTTTTTCAGAAGCATTTTCTTTCAGAGTCTTAACGGCAACAATATCTTTGCCCTCTGTTTTGCAAATATCTAATGCTTCACATTTCCAAACCTGACCAAAACAACCTTCACCTAAAATTCCAATGAAGTGTAAATGATGTCTCGGAAACTCCCAAACTCTCTCTTCTCCGACTGGGATATTGAAAGTTGAGGTATATTTATTAGACTCCTTTCGGGTTTGAAGTGCTCTTTTGGAGCGAATTTGTTGAAAGAGTGCTCCGTTATAGTCGAGTTCACCCGAAACTGAACTAATACTGGTTTCACTACTCCCTGATTTGTCAATGTTCACAATTTTATGAGAAAATGATTTCATTAGATTCCTGTTGGAAGCCTTTTTACACCTGTAATGCAAAACCCAGAACACAAGACCAGCGATTGGGGCGAAACAGATGGCAGCCAATAAAGGCAAGAATGCTGTAATCAAATCAAGTCCATCGCCAGTCCTATCGGTTGGTCCTCTGGTTGAGTGTTCGAACTGTTCATTTGATGATTTTGTTGGTACAGCCGTTTGAATAGTTGGTATCGATTTAGGCGCGGCTGTTGTCGTAGTTGAGTGTCTAATGGCAATGGAATCGGAGGACGTGGTGTTCGAAGATTGCGGTAGTAGTATCTTCTTTTCAACTGAGGCAGAGGTGGAGGTGGGCTTATGTTTTGGGGCAGTGATAAAGCTGGTATCCTTTGGCCTCTGAGGGGGTAGTTGTGCATTGACAAAGGGCGGAAATGGCCGCCTGATTGGTAATCCGGGATATGATGAATTAAATGGTAGGTCATTACTCGAAATCGCACCTGAATTCCTGTCTGCGTCTAATACTCGTACATAAACTTCGATTTTCGCCTTCAATAATAAATTTAATCAATTTTTTGAATTATTGATTCCAAAATTTGAATGCAATTTTGACAAAAATAAATTATTCAAATTCTCAATAGACAATCGACTTACTGTTTGATGGCCATCATTAGCGGTTATAAACAGATAGTAATCATTTCCAGCCTAAGGTCATAAAAATCCTCTTTTAGCTTTTACTCAACTATTATATCGATTTAGAAATCAATAAAAAAATTTATAGCTCAGGGCAAAAACGAGTTTATCACTCGACAATTTATATTTTTTAAAAGATATTTTGAAGCGTTAAATCTCAGGAATTTGATGTGTCACAAGTTGAGTACCATAAAAGATAAGTTAAGTTTAGTTTTTTGTTGCTGCAAATATAGTGATTCAGTAAATTAATGCAAAAACACTTATATAATCGAGGACTTGAAATAAAATCAATTTAATTAAGTTTTATTTTCTTAGTTTTTAATTATGAAATCAATTTTCATAAGATTAAATCTTTTATGGTTTGCTTCTAGTCCTTTATCATTGGAGAAAAACTCGAAAATCAAATCTCTAGAATTCAGAATTCTTTTAGAGTTGTGAAGTTATATCCTTATGATATTATATCCTTAAAGAAGTTAACTTTGAAGTCTCGGAACCTACGCCTTAGTATAAGTGGAGTCCATAATAAAAAATATTTGCGGCATAATTTTCTCTCAAATGTTATATAAACTCAATTTTGGTTTCAAGTAAATTGTGAAGGATTTTTGGATTGCAATGGGTGTCACATCTCAGATATAGCTCATACCCGGATCTTCAAAATAAATAACATATAAACATAGTCCTGGTATTGTTGTGATGCCCAGGAGTGCCCACTTTGGCACGAGACTCGATCACGCCTTACTCAACACACGCGTGTCATGAAGTTTTGTGTTACGGTATCAAACTTTTCATAACTACTGCTAATATAATCCGATCAAGTTTTAAAAGTCAAATTATACCGATTCTCACAAAAAATTGCAAATATTCAACAAATAATAAGTATTAATCTTTGTTTTCACTCAAATTAAGCTAAATTTATAAAAACTTATTATCTTTTTTTTGTTGCTGAATAGAATTGTTAATAATATGGACAATTAGGAGGAGTGCCGAATACACTGGAGAAATTTTGATGAGGCACTTAACTTATATGAGTTCACTTTTTCTGATTCCGCGGCAACCTTGGAATGTCAGCCCTTCTGATGTATGATATCAAGAGAGTGTGTGTTCTCAACAGAGATTCTTCTCCTAAAACTATCGCCTAATGTAGAGACCAATTCTGCTTAATGTTTACAACCTTACAAGTTATAAAGCCTTAGGCAGAGAAACTATTTTTGAACTAAAATATCAAAGAGAGAGCCAACGAAACTTCAACTTCTATGATTTACTCTTCATAAAGTTGATTAAAATTGCGTTATTTGCATAATTAGTGTCTTTTATTTTTGCTGGAAAGAAATTGTCTGAAGCAGTAAATTTGTGTGTTTGAAAATTGGTCTCATCTTAAATCAGGTTTTTTACAAGAGCTTACTTTGAAGCGATGGGCAGCTACTGTGAAGAGTAGTAATAGTCTATTCAAGGGCACCACACGTAGACTGTAATACACACATAGGTAGGGGATAATAGTCTCTACAATTGCTACCAGATTACTGACGGGAAAAGGTTCGGCAGCGATGCCAAAGGCATTTCTACATTACTTCAAATCTACGTATGACAAACTGAACTGAAGCATAAACTCATTAACTCGTAAGTGAAATTTTTTATGGGTTTCACTTATGAAAAAGACAGGTGCGAGTAGAATAACCTTCTCTTACCTGTCCCAACAAAGACTCCTTCAGAAATACATCACCATTTTTCGGATTGATAGTGAAATAATTGGAGCCATCGAGAAACATAGCCTTATCAATGCTATACTCAATAGAATCTCTGTCTTCATCTCTTGTGCGCACTGTAATTATACGACTCCCTAAAAAGAGAAAAAAATCCAATCAAGAATTAGGTGTGTCAGCATTTAGAGCACAAAAACTTTAAGACTATGCTTAAGAAATATTTTTTACCACTCCCTTCAAAATTTTGAAATCTTATGAATTTAAATAAATTTTATTTTTTGAAATGTTTTCTGAACCTCATAAAAGTTATACATAGAAAAAATTCAGATATTTAAGTGCACATTAGTGTGCAATTCGAGTTGGGATTTTCAAATTAATTAAGAGCATTGTGAATTCGGTCATTAAGATATTTATTCGCTAATGGTTTGCCCTAAAAACTTAACCACATTATAATAGCGTTATATTTAAGCCACAATTCGTTTGCAAACATTTAATTTTACACTTGTTAAGAAAAGCAGAGGCAAAGCAGTGAGTTTGATGAGAATGAAAAATTAGAGAATAGGCACAAACAGTGAGCCTGAGATCCGTTTCGTGCATCTTTGTTTTAGTTGATTTGCTAATAATCACACTCGAATGATTCCCTTCTATGTATAATACAGTGTAGAGTTAGTATAAGAAAGGGAGCAGTGAACTGAACTGTTCACTTTTCTACTGTATGTTCTGTTTGCTGCTCAAGCAATATCTAAAATAATAAATAATATAAGGCTTTAAAAAGTAGCTACTGCTTTATAATAAGGTAGTTTCTGTCACGTTCAATGCTTGGCAGTGCTTCGTTCCAAACATTCACGCATTTTTTCGAGCCGCTTCTCTTATACCAAAAGGAAGAAACCAATTGGCTGTGGGCTAAATGTTTCACTATATAAAATATCTTGAGAAAAGAGAAGCAATCATTTTTATTCTCTTCCCTTCAGACTTGTAGCCAGTCTTTTGAGATAACTTTTTCATTAATAGAAATAATGTTCCTCAAAAGTCGTTCGTTTGCTTTTTTGAATTGTGTTAGAGATAGGATTGAATTTCAAAAAACTTTTGTCCTCTTTTGATTACGAAATCTTAATTAGATTTTTATCGACAAAGATTACTTTTAATAAAATCAGACATAAGTTATATGACATAAATCAAGGTTAGCGTTAATATTGAATAATTTTGAGGACAGAGAACTGGAAATCCTATCAGAATAAG
>JAQFXV010000881.1:0-17064 GCA_034694065.1 Camisia spinifer
AGACACAAATGGATTTGATATTTCGATTCTACGTTAAAAACTGAATTAAAATCATATTTGATTCATAATTTAAAATTGAATTTGAATCATTAATTGATTAAGTTCTGCAAATGTCGATGAGTGTCTCCGTTTGTGCATAACTTTTAAAGTTGATATAATTGAATAGTTGTTGCGTGTAATGAACTCAAATGGCCGAATACTAGTATGTTTAGACCTTTTGTTGAGGCGAATATGATTGGACCCCATCTCAGCGATAAGAAGCGAAGATTTGCCACAAAGTCTAAGAATAACAATTGGTCGCCAAAATATAATGAAACATTTCATTTGTAAGTTTGAAATTAATATATTGATGACAAAGAAAATCGATGATTATTTTTGTGTAAAAATGTTGAAATAGCATAATTGGTAATGAAGAAGAGCCGTCATCTTTCGAACTTCATATATCTGTTAAAGATTATTGTTTTGCGAGAGACGACCGATTAGTAGGCGTAGCAATAATGCAATTAAGAGATATTGTTGAACAGGGCAGCTGTGCCTGTTGGCTACCATTGGGCAGAAGGGTTCATATGGACGAAACCGGTTGGACTATCTTAAGAATACTTTCTCAAAGATCTAATGATGAGGTCGCAAGAGAGTTCGTCAAACTTAAGTCTGATGTTAGAAATGACGAAAACATTCAACAACAGACACAACAACAACCACCGGCACAACAACAATAATTTCAAATGTATAGCACCTGTACGTATAGCATACAGAAAGGTTTTCATATTTGTATTGCATTAACACATCATTCATAAGATTAATAATTCAATTTCAAATCACAAGTCATGTATTCGAAGTCAAATTGTCATCAAAAGCTTTCTTATCACCTATAAAATCATTTTGTCAAATATTCAGCGCGTTTTTACCTTACGAACTATACATGAGATTAACAATATTCCATATTTTGCTTGAATTTATTACATCTAATTAATTAAGTGTAATGTTGAAAAAAAATTCTATTTGAGGCATTTCTGCATTTTTGGTTCGCAAAAATGCATTAAACTCTGGATTATTTTCTGTTTTAATACATATTTTGTTGGAGAGCTCATCACTTTGCAAGAGTCAGGTTGTGTTGACAATAATTATTAGACAACGATTGAAGCGATTCTAACATTAACTTTGTATAAAGTGATGCATTTTTCCAACTATACGAATACAATAATAGGAAATCAAATCTGAATATGGGTTAAGTTTATATCCCTTTTTCTGATATGTTCAATAAGTTTATTTTTATAAAGTTATGAAAAGACCAATAATTTATGCACATTTTTAATAATCTGTATTTAACTGAAAAACAAAATAATGTTAACCGAAGGTCTTTCCTTATGTGTAAGGGGTGTCCAATTTTAATAAAAATTAGTCGAGAAGCCGAGTGCCAACCCCTTCACCCCTTCATTATATCATTTGTTATCAATAAATTTGAAGCATATCATTGATTAAAACAGAAACGCAATCAAACTGATCGTGTTTTATCTTAGTTACTATTAATTCAAATTAAATCTAACCTCAATTTATTATCAATTTTTCAAGATTGTAAAAAATTTATTTATTATATTTAATATTTATAATTAATTGATTTATATTTAAAAATTTGATGCACTTATTGTTAAATCGAATTGAAAAATAATTTAATCCCTCAAATGAAATGAGAAAAGCCTTCACATTCTAAGGGAAAACCTATATTGTTATTAAGTGTTTGAGTCGTGTATTATAATATATTCAAATTTTTATCAATCCTGTGATTACTGGAAATTTTCATCCTTTTGAATGATTATAAACTCAATAAAAATCAATAATTTAAAACTAAATCACTTTTATTGAGCATTTTTTTGACTGAATTAATTGAATATTTAAGAACATTACCTAACCTTTACATTCCATTTTTCAGCGACATATCTTTCTATTTCTTTATGAATAACATTGACTTCATCTTTAGTTAACGTTTTTTCATAACTTCTATAAACAATTCTATAAGTATTAGATGTTTTTCCATCATTAGTGAACTCATCAATCAGTTTAACCTGTTCTATAAGATCTCCACCAATATTACGAACCACATCATGAAAATCATTTGGACTCCAAAAAGGATTTTGAGGCAACCAAAAGGATATATCAAAAATCATTTGCGGTTGAGTTGAAATCGGTTTATAAACAATTCGATCGGAATGTTTCAAATTTTCGAATTGTGACAGAAATCCTGAATCATTGATCCAAAAGAGTCTGATATCTGGTATTCCGTAGCGAAGCATTGCTAGCCTTTCGAGACCCAAACCCAGAGCCCAACCTATCTTATCATTATGTCCGGCATTCATAAGTAATTTATGTTCAACTATTCCTGAACCTAATATTTCGATCCATTTTTGATTATGAAATATCTCTAATTCCCAACTGGGATGAGTGAATGGAAAATATGCTGAAACCCAACGCATTTCTAATGATTCACCCAATAATTGCTTAACATATGATTCTATTTTCGATTTCATCAAAGACTCGATCACTTCAACAGCTTTTATATTATGATATTCTTGTTTTGATGGTGTTCTCGATAATTGCGAACTTTCAAAAATATTAATATTTCTTTCGGTTAACTATTTTGAAAATTACAGAAAATATTAAAAATAAGAATAAATACTCATTAGTATTGATTAATGTCTAATATAATTAATTAAAAACCTGTTGACTATTATTTGAATAGAGATGAAAAGCTTCGCACTGATGAAAGACTGCATTATGTGTACAATTGATTTCATCTCTTCGATAGACATCTGCGATACAGACAAATGAAGTCGAATTCTTCTTAAGGCAATCCATTTGATGGGCAGAAGTATGCGATCGAAGAACATAATCCTTATTAACATAATAAGTGTCAGATTTATTTCTTGAGACGTGATCTTTGGGAATGAGTAATGAATCAAAGTTTGAATTCAAGTCAACAACCGGTGAATCGAAACAAAATAGATCATAATCTCTGAAGAATTCTCGAATTCCTTCTGATAATAGATATATAGGATTTCCATTCTTTAGATAAAGATTGCGTCCAATCAGTGATAAAATCTTAGGTGTAATGTTAGTCCAGTCGTCAGTTTTATAACTTTTGTTCAATATTTGTACCGAATCTTTAATAGTCTCCACATTTTGTTTCACTTTTGTTGTCAAATCACGTTTTGATAATAATAAAGTCGAAACTTTTCTTATAATTTGAAACACGTTTAATGGTTTGTTTACAAACATTTTTGGTAAAATAGCTCAAAACTAGGAAAGGGTCACATCTATTGAATCACTTCAAAGCTATTTCATTACTATTTTAGCGTCAAATTTAAAGTTTTAATACACATAATATTGGGATTTATCATTGATTTCCAAATCAAAAGTATTTATTACTTTTGTTATTACTTTCATATTAATAAATTATTAAATAAAAAGTATAAAATTCAGTATCTTTTGATGGTTTTGACATATTTTTATTGAAAAAATCGAATTTAAAATTAATGGAAAATAATCTGTTTTATTAATAAAAAATCAACGATAAAATCCATTATAACTATTCATTCAACAATTGAACATTTTTTCTGAATTTCTTTTAATAATGACTTTCCTTCGTCTCGAGATTCGGGAAATTGTGTGCATTTTTGTGCAGCATTTTGTGCCAGTTTGAATTCCCCGCGATTTAAATGATAATTAGCTAAAAATTTATAGGCATGGGAGACATCATTACTCGAATTAATTTGAAGAGATTCTTGGTTTTCTGTATTTGAAGCCCTATTAATAAAATCACTATAAGCTGCGGCCGCTTTATTATCTTCATGTAATCGTTCATAAAGTGAGGCCAATCTGAACAAAGCAATGCCACCCGCTTTCCAATAACACTTAATGGCATCATAATTACGTTCAAGTTTTTCCAACGTTTCTCCGGTGGCGATCATCATTCGTGAATCATTAGGTCGTAAACTATGAGCCACTGAATAATAATATAGACAATAGGCGGGCATTTTCAATATTTCGTAAGTCTGTCCCAATCCATACCACGCTCTATAATCTCTTTTATTACACTTAATCGCTGAACGATATGCCTGAATGGCAGCGCCCGTGTTCTTCATTTCCATATATTCGTGACCCATTAGAGTCCAGGCAGACAAATGTCGAGGATTTAGTTGAAGAGCACGTGAGAAATAGACGACAGCTTTGGGGTGTTGTGAACGAAGACTATAGAAGTTAGCGATACAGCAACAGGTTTCGACTCTGAATGGATCGATATCATTGGCCGTATGAGCCAAAGAACTTAACTCTGTTCTCATATCTTTCACATAAAGTAAATTACTGTATATATCCATAGCGTCAAGTCGTGCCGGATCTAACTTTCGAATCTCTCGGAACAGATCAATCGCTCCGTCAACGTCTCGAAGATTATGTTTTGCAATCGCTATTTGACTTAATATATAATTACAAGAGTTGAATGATTTAAGTAATTGTGTGTAAAGCGAAAGCGCGTCTTCATTGAGCTGTAGTTCGAGATAAACTGCGCCCAAAAACAACTTTTTAAACCAATGATTCGGGAGTTGGAGAGCATCTAATTGTGATTTTTCGTCAATAATAAGTGACAACTGATGCCAAGAACACCAATTCAATGGATCCAATTGTATACTTTTCGATAATATATCAATTGCTTCCCAATTGAGCTCAAGTTTAAGCAAAACAATGCCATAAACATAAAGCAAATATGAATCCTCTTTAAACTCATTGTCTTTACTGTAAAGCTCTTGTAATTCATTCTTAAGTTCAGTGAAGAGTTTAATAGAAGAATCAGAAGCCATACAATTGGTTTCTGTCATTCGATCCAATCTTTTCTTTTCCGCCGATAAATATCTTGAATAGAAGTAAAGAAATTTGATTTCACTGACGAGTGAGTCTTTAGTGAAAAAAGCGGTTCTTTCGAATTCACTCAAATCATAACAACTTTTTGCCATTAAATACTTCGCATCACTTAATATATTATAATTCATACTATTATTCATCGATTCATTGTTTTGTTTCGACATCTCATTCATAGTCACAGTTATGTTATGTTTCGTTTGATCTTCAATTGTCTTCTCTAATGAATAGAGCAGTTCTGCAGACCATTTCGCCGACTGTTTAAGTCCTCTAATATTGTTCTGATTATAACATTTCAATAATTCATTTCTCATTAATTCAGAATCCATTTCGTTTCGATATTTTAAATCAAAATATATTTCAAATTCAAAGTCAGAACTATTTTAAAACTTATTCATGTTTTTCATTACGATATTAACTGATAGAGAAGTTAACCATTTATTTAATAATAGTAAACAAGTTATTATTTATATTTGATTAGCACTTATATTAATTAATTTATGTTTTATATTAAAACAAATGTCAATCAATTAATAATGGCCTAAAACTTAATCAAAAGTTAATTTAAATAACTTTCAATTGTATTTTATTGTTACGTTCGGTTTATTTAAATCGTTTACTGTTAAGACCACTAAAACTAAGCATTCATTCATCATATTATTTATTGGCAAATACTATAACTATTTGTAAAAACATTCGTTTATAGTATTCATACTTAATGTAAACAAAATTTTGTTTCAAAAATATCTTTATCTTCTATTGCTTTGACTATTAAAGACTTAAACTTTTAGACGTATTTGGATTTTATAGTTTTATATCGATATTGAAATAATAGGAGTATTTTTCATGAGTCAGTTCACTATTTTTTGTGAAATATCTAACCCTTATCGAAACGATCTTTGTATAAGATATTGATATCTATTATTACTTAACATATTTATAATCTTAATATTGATATTGATTTTATGTAAATAATGAATTAAAGGCGCGTTTCATTTACTTTTGATTTATTTGAAATCATGGTTTATGTTATTAATAAGTATTGTGTTTTCAATTGAACGGTATTTCAATTTATTAATTAATATTTTAAGTCTAATAAATGGCTTTCGTTAAGAGAAGACGTATTGACGCAAAATCTAATTGTAATCAATTATTAAATGAATTATTTATTGATAAAAATAACGATATTATTAATAATAATGAATCAATTGATTCGTCAGTCGTTAAATCATTTGTGAATTTTGACGATAAAAGCAAAAGTGGAACAAATTTAACTCGTATTGAGTCTAATATTGACAAAAACTATAAATTATTATCAGATCCGAAATGGATCGAAAGGTTTATTAGCGGAGAAATAGATTCAAAGTATTACACGTGTGACAAATCTCATAATGTGGTCGACTATATGTTCTCGCGATCTCTCGATAATACACTTCTTCAAAGAGCAAAATTGCCTCAAGAGTTCGGAACAAGACATCTAATAAGTCATGATCTTCTTCGTGAGCATCGCTTCCAATTGGACAGACTTAATAAAGTGTTTTCTTCTCAATGGCTTAATGATCAACAGGTGGTGTTCGGGACCAAATGCAATAAAGTATTAATTATTGATAACATTTAAAACTATAACCAATTACTAAACTATGTTTTATTTATTGATTCATAAGTTGGTAGTTCTGGACGTTTCCAATCAAAAACGACACTTAATTCCAACTCTGAAGAGTTCGTCTGCCACTAAAGAGTCTTCCAATCCGTGTGGTATTCATTCAATTGAAATTAATCCGTCGCGAACTTTATTGGCGACCGGAGGCGATAACCCCAATGATGTCGCCATTTATCGTTTGCCGACTTTAGATCCTGTTTGTGTCGGAGAAGTGAGTCTTAAACAAGTTATATTTTATATTTATTTTTAATTTCTTATTTATATAATGATTGAAAGGGCGCTCACTCTGACTGGATCTTTGACATTGAGTGGTTAGACGACCAGTTTCTGGTTTCGGGCTCTCGAGACACAACACTAGCCCTTTGGCGTATTGAAGAATCTCAAGATAAAAACAATCCTTCAAGTTCTTCACTTCCCAGCTATTATCATATGAAACCATTATTGATAAGAGAATGTAAAAGTGCTGAAAAAATTCGTGGACTTTTATATAATCATAAATTTTCGGTAAGTCTTTGCATTAAATTGACGTATAATTTGATGAATATTTGTTAATTACAGGAATTGATTGCTTTATCACTCAATGCACTCATTCATATATTCGATTCGCAAACATTAAAGCAAAAGTATTCATCAAAACTGCCGTTTTGTCTCGAAAATGTTTGTTTAGCGCAAGAAACTGATCGCGAGTTATATGCAGTCGGATCTAAATCACACGTTTCATTACTGGATGCAAAAACACTTCAGCCAATCACCAAAATTGCATCTAAATATCAAGGCTGTGGTATAAGATCTCTCAGCTTTTGTAATGACTTATTAACTGTGGGAACAGGTGTCGGAGCAGTACTTTTCTATGACATCAGAGCCATGAAATATCTTGAAAATTCATCAAATAATCGGTTCACTGTTCTTAAAGCAACCAAAGGATGGGTCGTAAGTATTGAAACACTACTTATAGTATATAAAAGATTAATTAATGAATTTATTGAATTGATTGATTAGTATCCGGACGAAATGTTTCAAGACTTTCTGCTACACCTTGAATATTGTCCTGCAATTTATACTCATCAATACGACTCATCGCGAACACGATTATTCACAGCCGGAGGACCTTTACCTGCGAGTCTTCAGGGAAATTATGCGGGACTTTGGAGATGAACATTATTCTCATTTACATAGCCATTAGTTTAATTGATTTGTTTATTTTCCATTATAATTATTGTAATATTTATTGATTACATTATAGTCAACAAATTTACACTTTTTTTGTACAATTCATTGATTATCCGATTGTTTTTTCATTCATCAATTCTATTGATAACTTTCGCTCAAATGATAACTTTATTGTATTTATAATTGTATTAAATTATTTATCAAATTTAATATTGATCTGTTTTTGTATTTACTCTCAATTTTATTAATTAAAGTTTTATGTACTCAATATACTAACTAATTATTTCTCAATAATGAAAAATTTAAACATTAATATAATTTAATTAACTTATTAAGTATTAGATTACGTCTTATTTCAACAATAGAAGAAATTCCAGATTTAAATTTGGTTTTTTGGGTTAATTTTGGGCGCAGTTCAAAGTTTTGGTGCTAAACAAAAGTTATTACTAAAAAGTTTTAAGTGATGTTTCGCTTTCCGATTGTTATAAAGTGTAGCTCAAGATTGAAAGGTAGGTAATATTCATAGATTTTTCAGCACTTAAGGCCTCAATTATTATTTTAAAATTGTTCGCTTGCATAAAGTGTAACATGAGGTGAAAGGGGGGTCACGAAAGTGAGATTATTGCATAACGTTGTTATAGAATATGATTATTTTCAATACCATTTATTATGTTCAGTAAAATTCTCAAATTCACCGATAACTCAATGCTGTAAAAAGTTATTTTTCGAGCCGTAATATATTAGGAAATTTTCACGTCATTTAAATGAAAAGTTTGTTTCAATAGTTGAATATTGATTTATAAATTATAATTAAATGTTTTGAACTTTTTTTAAAAACTAATTAAACTAATTATTTGAAAGAATGACTAATAAATATTGTAAAATATCTTCATTATTATCGTCTAATATAACAAAATACAGACCATATCTGTTGAGAGTAAGAAATTGATGAATAAAATATATAATTAATTATTATTTAAAAGAATATAAGAAAAAGATTTTCTCTTTAATAATACATTTCAATGCCTTTAAGTTTGCTTCAAATAAACCGAAATATACGGTAAATCTTGATAATGATCTATCGGATCAAATGGAAGGCGGACTGAGGGCGAGACAACACGAGGGCAGAAGACATACGCCATGTGTAACACTTCCTCATCGATTAGAATCAGCTGCCATTCAATTGATTAATAGTTAAATAATTAAATATTGATTTTGAAAATTGTTTTATAGAATGTTTAAATTTTGAAAATAGAATATAATTGTTCGCAATTCAAAGAAGATGTCGAAAGAATGTTCTTTAGAGTACATTTTCATCAAATGCCAGCTGAAGCGCATGATATTAAAGAAAAAGCTAAAGAAATCTCTCATCAATTGGCTCTCAAAGGTTATGAACCATAAGAGAAACTTTGTTTTTTGACACATTTTGAAACAAGTGCTAATTGTTATTTCTGTCAACTTTTCTAAACAGATGGTATTGATATAAATTCGTTGCCTGATATCGATAAAGAGTACGAATTGGATAAAAGAAAAGATAAAATAATGGCTAAATTAAGACAAGTATTTTACAATTGGAAAGAAATTAAGTCAGTTTTGAGGCATTTTTGAGCAAAAAAGCTTTACTTAAACTGAAAATTTGTTTATAAACCTTATAACTTAATTAAAAAATGTATTAACAGTTACGACGATTATACGTCTGCTGTCTATATGACAGCTCGTCTGCCACCAAATTATGCCGCACTTTATGCCGTCTTAAATGGAGTGAGAATTTTACTAACGATTCTCTTCAAAATTTAGTCTTTATTATAATAATTATTAATTAACTTTAAATTTAAGATAAAAAAAGATGATCCAGATTTTAAACCCAAATCACTATTCGATTTCGGGTCTGGAATCGGAACTACAATATGGGCCGCAAACGAAGTTTGGCCGAAATCATTCGATGAATATTTTTGTGTTGACATTTCTGCAAATATGAATGATATGTCGAGACTTCTCCTTCAGGGAGGAAAAGAAAATAAGAAAATGATTTACGAGACTGTCTTTTATAGGCAATATTTACCCGTTTCTCATACTGTAAATTTCAACTATTATTCATTCCAATCAATCAGCTGTTAATTGCATTTTTTCTAATAGATTAAATACGATTTAGTTGTCAGCGCTTTTTCTTTACTAGAAATGCCGAATTCGAAGACTAGGGTTCATGCGATTGAAAACCTTTGGCATAAAACTCAAGACATGTTAGTAATTGTAGAACACGGGACTCGAGCAGGTTTTGCCGCTGTTTTAGAGGCAAGAAATCTTATATTAGAACTGTCTGGACATAAAGTAACCGCTAATTTCAAGCCTAAGACATCGGATAATCAACTTTCAACACTATGTGGGACAACTGATGCCACTATAGTTTCACCGGTCAGTCAAATGTTATGTTATTATTGAAAAGTTAAACAATTTAATAATTATTACTTTCATTTATTTATCATATTTAAAAAACTATTTCTTGACTCATTTTACATCAGTGTCCGCATGAATTTTCGTGTCCGCGAATGTCCACAAAAGGTCCGGTTCTTTGCAATTTCGAAGTGATTTACAATCCACTACATTATGGACAAGAGGTTATCATTTGGTGAAAATTTTGCAAATTTACTATAAATTCTATATATTATGAATACTTAGGCGGCAATGGCTTCGAGAGAGCGATACTCTTATGTTGTTATCCGTAAAGGGACTAAACAATCAGGTAATGCAATAATTGTTTTTCTATCATAATATAACTCATTTCAACAAATCAATCAATTTTCACCTCTACTCATACTTTTAATTAATATTTATTCTGGAATCTGTCTAAACAAATGATAGTAAATCACAAGAATCACTGTTTTTCATTTGAAGATTAGTTCATTAAAAACTGAATGATTGTTTCAAATGCAATATTATTTGTTTAAAGAATCAAAGGCATGGCCGAGAGTTGTTCAGCCCGTAATTCTGGGCCATCATAAAGCCATTTGTCGTTTTTGTTGCAGTGATGGAAAGATAAAAGAAGTCATTTTTACAAAGGCTAAACACGAAAAGTTAGATCTTTTGCTAAGAATTATTAAACTTTATTTAATTGGTTTTTAATTAAATTATAGACACGCATTCCGTTGCGCTCGAATCAGTCGATGGGGGGATAAATTTCCGGCAAATATACAAGAAACTAATATGAATCATACTTCAGATACTGAAGACGAATCATAACAACTCTTTAAACTCTAATAATAACTATCATTTTCACGATTCATCTCACAGTCATATTTTGAGTCTGCGATTAAATTACTATTAATAGAAATTTATTTATTAGATTTATGTCATTATAAATATTATCATCATTTAAATCATCGATATTTTAAATGACTATTACTTTTGTAAACTGCCATTCAATATAATATACTTTATTGTAGATTATAATCTGTGTTTGCAATTAAAAAAATACCAGAGTTTAAGACTTATCTTATTATTATAATAAGTTAATCAACTTTTGGCAAACATTTGAATTGAGTCTTTTAATTGGATCAAAATTTTATCGAAATTGAGATAAAAACTACTCGTAATCTAATCTCATTTTATTGAAGACAAAGTACAAAATTTGTGCATTTCTTAAACTGTGTTATGAATACATTTGAAGAATTTGTTTGAGTTATTGAATGTCACACATTGTAAAACTTTTCAAACTTAGAAACCTTAGTGAGTAATCAAATCATTGAATATTAATTCTTTAAACTATTTATTGTAAAATCAGTTTTTTTCTATTGAGCATAGAATTAATATTATGAGAATTGAATTTATTAATAAATATAATGTTGAGTAAAACAAACTTCAAATTAATTGAATTAACTTTTAAGAACTTTTAAAATTTTGATCAGATGAAAGTTTTGGGCAAATTTGAGTTTTAAAAAAATTGATACTATAATAAAATATAGTTTTTTCTTATTTTATAGTAAGACTAAATTATTGTAAGTTAGAAAATATTTGACCAAAAATAAGTTATCTTCAAATTAAAAGCTTTTAGTATTAGAACATTAGAGGTGAGGCGTTAGTAGTCTTCATAACAACTTTATTGAACGAAAAGCGTCGTTAACTAATGATTACATAACTAGTGTTCCACTAAATTCATTAACGACAGCAAACTTAGAAATGTAGAGCAATTCAATAATTTTATCTCTCTTTTCATATTATTTATTTTTCATTCAAGTGATTATACTATAAGTCAATATTTAATCTAAATCTAAAATGGATTCAAGTTTTGACCACAAAATTTTGAAGATTTTCACTTTGAATTGTTGGTAAGTTTGGATCAATTTTGATTAATAATGAATAATAATGTTCAGTTTAATTGTAATTATGTTGGAATTTAATTTTAATCGGATGTCATTTATATAACATGTCAATTATTACTTATTAAGACATTTATTATTAATGCAAAACAAATAATAAGTTGATATGAATAGTTATTTTAGTTTCAATATGTTTCGCAATTTTTATGTTCAAAATTAAGGTTTTAAAAGATGATTGAGGTTTAGGACACGCCAGCGGTGGTGCTGAAGGGTCTTCAGTTACACTTTAGATCAAAATTAGCAATTTATAAAAATGTAATCATTTATTTTTCCTCTTAAATAAGTTCCCACTTTTCCTCTAAACATGAAGTTTAAGTCAATCGGACCTCAATTCTAGACAGCATTTTATTATTAGTGAAATAACTTAGTTATGATCTTAGTTTATGAGCTATTATTTAATGTGCTATAAATATTGTTAGACTTAAACTGTATAACATCTGTCATCAACTACTCAAACGTCTGAAGAATAATTCACGAGAGATTTCAATTTTCAATAAACATTTTCTGAAGTGGCATTTCAGGTCCTGAACACTTTTCAAATAAAGATTACACAAAATTCTATTGATAAATAACTTTTGTCATAAGCGAAGAGCTGATCAAATATCTACAGTTTTAGTTTTATTCACTCTTCTAATAAAAAATCACAATTCTTCCAATTTTTGTTCATATTTTGTAAAAGTCAATATCATATCAGCTTTAATTACGTAAATGCGAGACTCAAATAAATTATAAATTAATATACTATTAACTGATCAAAAATGAGTTTATTTTAACAAAAACTAACAAACTATGAAAATCTAATCAATTATGGTTTGGGACATAAATTTTGCAATTCTAAAAAAATTCAAGAAATCAAATAATCACAAGATATTCCACAGAATGTCAATATGTTTATGATCTTATTTATCATGAATTTTTTGAGGGGGTTATGATTTTGCCTTTTAGTGAATGGGAATAATAATTGAATTGAAATTCAAAAATAGGAATCGAATTAACAGTATCTCTGCCTATAAATCTGGTAATTTTCAAAAATAATTCAATTTATTATTGATATCTTTTCTCTTTTCCTTCAAATATGTTTAAAAGCTGTTATAAAGCTGTTTATCTTCAAGATTGTATTACATTAAAAGATTATGAAATAAAGTTTTGAGTTGAATCATATATTAATTTTACAACTTTTTCAAAACTTTTAGGGGTTTGAGATGTGTATCAGCTCATAGAGAACGAAGAATCAAATTAATTGCCCAACACTTACTCGAACACAATTATGATATAGTTTTTCTTCAAGAAGTTAGTGTTTTATAATTATTTTGAAGCTTAAAAGAGATTGAATTAACTAGAAATTTGAATAATAATTTTTAAATAGATTTGGTGTCAAACAGATTTTGATTATATAAGAACAACAACTAAATCAAAATATAGATTCGCTCATATGTTCAAAAATGCCAGCATTTTAGGAACCAGTGGTATGGGTTATAACAATAATCTATATTTATTAAGTTATATTGAGTTAAGTTTCGCTCAAATGTTTCTCATTTAAAGGCTTAGTTATTTTGACGGTTTGGAACCCAAAGGTATTTCATTTCCATCCTTTTTCTGTAAATGGTTCGCCATTCCGTCCTTTTCACGGCGATTGGTTTACATCTAAGGGTTTGTTTAATTTGTTTGAATCATAATTGGCTTAAAATGAGGTATTTTTGACTTTTCAAACTTGAAAATAAATTGATTGTTTAGGTGTTGGATATGTGAGAATTGAATTGGATTCTCTTAATCTACATTTATTCTGCACTCATGTAAGTAAATAAGGTCTCAATTATAGAGTTTAATAATTAATTTGATTAAAGTTTTGATGATCACTATTTTATACTAAGAAAATGTGCTTTTAATTGATTTGATTGTTTGATTAGATGCACGCTCAGTATAACGAAAATGAAGCCATTAGTGATCAATATTCAGTTCATCGAATTTGTCAATCGTATGAAACCGCGAAATTCATTAATTTAATGACAAGTTTTCGTTCAGGAGATCGATCAAAGACAAGAGATCTTATTATATTAGCGGGAGATATGAACGCATCATCGAAAGAACTCCCGTATCGTCTTTTAGGTTTGTTTTACTCATATTTAGTTCACAATTATTAACAAATTCGCTTTAATTCATACTTTTTGATCAATTCAAATCTTCTCTTCCATTAAAATTCAGTTACTGTTAAATATTTCAATGAGTTCAACATTTCTTTATTGATATTCCAATTTATTTTTTTTACAGTTTGTTTAACAGAACTGAATGATAGCTATAAATGCAAAACAAAAGTAGTTAATAAAATAAATGATGGTTTGAATGGTGGCGACTGTTTGACAACAAAAGAACAAACAATATATACCAGTAATGATGGTATTGATAATAATGATGACGACATGTCAGACGATGATTGGATTACTTGTGGTCATCGCGACAACTATTTTACTGATCCCAAAACATCTCTTAAAAATAGAGGCAAAAGAATTGACTTTATTTTATTCAAATTGATGGATAAGAAGACCAAAAATGGTTATCAGTATAAATCATATGAAAGCAATTCTGATAAAAGTGAAAGCATTGACTGCATTGAAAGCAGTTGTAAAGTCGATAATATAAAAATCTGTTGTAAAGACGACTCCGGACTATCGTTTAGTGATCATCAGCCAGTTGTGACTGAATTAAAAATATATCATTTTCCTTCATTAACTACCTCTAAAAATAATTTTTCAGAACTCAATTCTGAAGAACAAACAAATATTATGAATGCAGACAAAAGTATGAATGAACAGAATCTATCAGTGATTTCAGGTAATAATTCACCCAATTTTGGGCTTAACGGTGACGGACATATAGATAACATTGAAATGCATGATGAGATCGATTTTGTGGGTTCTGGTGATGGGGATCACAATCGAAAGAATGAAATCAGTTTTAATGAGGATTTTGATAAATGTGATGAAATATGTTTATTGACAGAAAAACGTAAGTTTAAGTCTAATATTTTGTTAGAGATAACAGAAAATGGTTGCAAAGTAGGAAAGAGTGGTCCGCTTCAACTCAAACAAATCGTTTCAAATTCTATTAAATCAAAATTGGAATCAAACGTTTTGGATAAAAATAATTTACTCAAAAATACCAAATCTTTGCTCGAAAACTATTTGATCGATAATCAATTGACTCTAATTTATTGTCTCTGTCTTTTCACAGTTGTTATCATTTCTTTGAGTTCTTTTCTATTTATTCTCTTATTTTTGATTTCAATGACAACTATTGAAGTTTTATTTTTAGCTTTAATTATAACTATAATCACAAGTTTGTCCGCATTTCTTAAGTTTTTGACTCATCGTCACGAAAGAAATGCTGTCAATGCTATACTCAATGCTATTAAGAAAGAAATTTCGTTCAATTAAAGACTAAGCCTTTAATTCAATTAAATCACAATAATATTAGTTATTTCTGATTTCGATTTTTAGCAAATGTTTTTCTGTTCAAATATTTTATAATTCAAGTTTTTAATGATATGAATAATTGTAATATAACTTAATAATAAAAAATGTTCGAAAAATAGTAATGAATCATAAATATAATTAAGAGAACAGTAAGTATTATAAATTTGAAATAAAACCATTGAAAAATATTTTCATAAATTCACTTCTTTCCCAGTTTTGGTTCATTTCACTAACAAAAAGATTTTAAATAATTTTCGATTAGATTAGAATTTTTATAAGTTATATCTTTTCAAATATATTGAGCTAATAATTTAGTGAAACTTTATTCAAACTTAAACAAAATTGATTTTTAAAGTATTATTAAAGTTGTGTAAACTATAATTATCTGCGACTAACAAAAAGTTGAGAGCAATTGCATTCAAAAATCTAAATAAAGTTAATATGTGTTCAACAATAACACAAAGTTTAATTCATTGATTCTTTTATTTATTAATAAGGGAATGTATATTACAGTTCAGTCTTAAATCTCGAATGTATTAATATTACACTCTTTTTATTAAGCCCTTTACTCACCAAAAACTTCAAAACATTATAATCACTCACTTTTTTCTTTGGTTACAACGATTCAAATTTTTAATCACATGTCATATAAATTAAACTTTTCGATCAGCAATTCAGTGACTTTATTCAACAGATATAAACATTTAATGGAAAGTTGAGACACATCTGAAATATAATAAATTGAACTATTTTGACAAGTGTCGGTCACTCTCTGGTTAAATTTATTAAATGTCAGATGTCTTAACTTTCCATTTTGAAGTCCAGCACTCAACAGCTTCTGCAGAATATTTAAGGCAAATAATGCTCGCTTTATGGGTGTTGTGGTTTATGGGCTTTTTTATAAACAAATGATTAGGTTAATCAAATATATTTGAATTCATGTGTAATCAAAGCTCAACTTTAGATACAAAGACTCCAAAAAGTGTGTTCTCACGACTTATGCTTATTAGTCTCACTTCTAGTTTTAAACTTATTTTGAAGTAAATCTTCAAAATTAATACTATTATAACAAGATTCAGGAAAGCGAATGAAAATCATGCATTATTTGTAAATAGAGAGTTCAAAATAATCAATTCAATTCAGTCTAAAATAAGCGACAAAGTATTAATTGAGAGAATTTATTTATTTATTAATTGATAATTCAATCATTTGAAAATTATTTAGAATAAGCTCTTATAGATAGAAATTGAATTAATTTCATTAAACTTGAAATAATATAAGTAAATATTACAGCAAATCAGTGCAGAGTAGTTTTGAGAAATCATATTCTTATGTCTCGACTATTTTTCGTTTATTAACTCAAAAATATAATTATTGAGTAATTTATTCCTAAATTAAATAATTCTATTATTTTTCGAAACAAATGCGTATCTCAGGCCAGAAACTAAATGTATAAAATAATGTTTAACTCTGTCTTTTT
>JAQFXV010000882.1:0-17058 GCA_034694065.1 Camisia spinifer
AAAAGCTAAAGTTCTAACTTTGATTCATAGATTGTTAGTTAACTTATTTTAAAATCAAATTCAATAAAGGTTTAAAAGTGCTGTTCACAATATTTTTAATTCATATAAGCAAAGGTTTTACACCCATCCTTCGAAGCTCAAAAACCGAACTTCCTCCCCCTCCCCCCAAGATTCCTGAAAATTTTGTTTGTTTTCAATATAATTTTTGATAAAAATATAAAGTACAAAATTTTAGAGCAATTTCAGGAAATATTCTCTAATAAAAATGATGAATTTTGACACCCCCTGTTTCTGGCCTGTTTGACACCCCCTCCCCTTGAAATCGCTTATCTATGTTCATAACGCTTGTAATTAATTAATTTTCTCTCTTAAATAAAATGAAAATGAACTAAATATTTAACTTATCTGTGAATTTTATAATCTAGAAAAACACAGCATTTTTTAAAGCTGATTTTTTTGGGCAAATTACTTGTTTTGAGCATTCAGTTAAAAGTTAACGAATATTTTAACGTTGACATTAACTTAACTTTAAAATTCAAGTTCAATTAGCCTTTTATTCAAACATTTGCTTAAGGTTTAAATCTTTTGCTGATTAGCCAAAAGTTTCCAAATAAGGTCGGAGTTAATGTCTTATTTATCAAAATTCAATTTAATATTATCTTCAGTGATAAGTTTTAATTGAAATAGAATTTTTAGAACATATAAAGAGTTTTTTAATGATACATGAAAAATAACATGTCATCTAATGCTTTCTCGACAAAAAAAATTGTGACCCTTTGAAGTTTTTTAGGGAACTGCGATCTCATTCACTTGTGCTGAATGTTGACACCTAATCAAATGTTTGAACAGATTTAGGAGTCTTTGTACTTCGTTTCTGTGCGAATCCAAGTTTTTAAGCGTCTATTCTTGTTTTCGAGAATAGAAGAAAAAATAAGATCCGAATTATTATTAAAGCAGTTCATTGCCAACAAATCTCACTCTTTCATCAGATATAAGAATAAAAAGTTTCTCGTTGACGATCCCTTAATACTCGTTTGGCCCCTATTTAACTATCGCATTGAAATTTCTATTAATAAAATTGTTGAACATTAGTTTATAAGACACACACTATTAATACTGAGTACATGCCGGCCACGAATTGTACCTTTAGGGTAATGTATAGTTTATTCAAATCCAGAATATAAAATCACAATTCAAAGAAGAACTTACAATTAGAAAACTAAGACATCGTTTGTGGTTTTTGCCTTCAATTCAACTATAGCTGAACTCAAGATTATAATACTTATGAATTCTTATGAATACTTTAATGACATAAAAGATGCTATTATTTGAATTTCTCTTCTAATGAATAGGAAAACGACAACGGATGTAATTTGTATAACAGATTATCTATTTGGAGGACATCCTTTTCCAAAAGTTGAGTTTTGTTTGTTTCTCAAAGTGTTTTCTTATTCAAGTACGAAAATTCTCTGCTATTAAATTGCTGTGATTTTACAATAGCTCAAAACTTCTGTGATATCATTCCCCATAATATTAAAACTTTTTATACAGTATTTTATTTAAAACGTCGGTCTTATTTGAAAGGGCGAACATTGTCTTTTCCAATTCATTCCTATCAGATTTTTTAAAGGCAAAACCAGTTACACAACTGATTTTGAAAAAATTGTTGTAACTCATGTTTAATGCTCGAAAATAACTTAATAGTTCTTTTTGTTACAAAAACATTTGAATATTCAAAGTTATTTTCTATCTCATGATAAGAACTGATTCAAATGAGTAACTTCCAAAACAAAGAGCTTTTGTTTATCTTTAAAGAATCTTTCAAAACAAATTTTTCAAATTAAAATTTTAGAAAACTTATAATCTATAGAACACATTACTTATTGAGGCTTTTATCCACTTCATTGATGATTTATTGTATGAGTTGAGTACAGATTTGATGTTAATATAAAAACTATTTGTTTCTAATAAACTTCCTACTTATGTGAATAACAGGTCAGGTTAAGCTTTATGTTTAATGGTTAAACTGATAATGTTGCTGACAATGTTGATACCTTTGTAGAGGATGGAGTTGTGGTGCAAGGCAGCGATTGTAATTACTAATACAGTTAACTGGTTAGGTGACCAGATAACACAGCAGACAACTGCAATACTGCCCCAATCATTTTTTCTCATATGTTAAAAATGCGGCATTCAGTTAATTCTTATATAAGTTATATGTTAGGAATTTTCTCCAACTGTTTCTATAGCAGAATTTTCTATTAAAAAATATGAATAGAAATTTAGTTCATCTCTTTGACAGTCAATAAATCTGATCAGATCTTAATTTTTTGTTATACTTTAAAGACATTCAATTTTTAATTAAGTTTTTATCAGACATTTCCGTTCTTTAAACTCTATCTTATATTTCAAGGTTTTTTATTCGAAATTAATATACTTTTATTTTTGAGTGCTTTTTACGAAATAATTGGTTGAATTCTTATCTAATATTAACCTCTTTTCAGTTAGAGATATCTTTTTAGGAAATAGAGAAATCAAAAGAAAATTAGATTTAAAAATAAACTCATTAATAATAAATTCAATGCTATAAATGTTTACTCATTGAATAGATTTTCGACTTAGATCTAAAACGAACCAAAGAAAATAATAGTTAAATGAAATTTTTCAACAAACATGTTGTCGAAATTCTTTTATAATTAACTGTTTTATTAGAAATAGAAATTGAGATAAAAATTTAACTGTGTTTTCTTATCCCTCATCTCTTTACTAGACTTATAACTTCACTAAATTAGATTTTAAGTGCATTTCAATTCTAAAGTAAGATTAAACGACCATCAATTTTTGGTACACTCCCGCTATTTGTGTCCTCAATTCAAATTGATTTAACTTACTCTCAATCCTTTAATTTATCTAAACTTAGAGGAAAACTTAGTTTAAAAAAGTAAAATTAAGCCTCAATTCATTCTTTAGCGAGTGTTTAGAGCCCATCCCATAAGATCAATGACAAAAGCAAGCGAAACTTTTTTAACACTCACCGTAAGTAAGTTTTGAACAGATGAAAATTTCTTTTATTAACATTCTTAATATTTTACACCTGCCCCACAAATTCAAGGCTCTTTTCAGCATTTGTAAACTCTCAAATTGCCATCTTTTGAAAACATTCATTTTTCCTATTCTGCTAAACAAAGTGATAATAATTTGACTATCACTTAAAATTTTATCAACAATACAGATATAGCTCAAACTTGCTCTTCATTTCTATTTTATTTTTTACTTTTCTCACTGGCACTAATAATGGTATTTTTTAATGAAGAATAAAAGAAGTTGAGTGGCTCTCACTGAAAAACAAATCATTATATCGCGTGTTTTTTCCTTTTTTATTCTTCACTCATGAAGAACAAAAAAAAGGTCTTAAACCTCTCTCTGAAGAGTTTATCAGAAAGCGCTGCCAGAATCACATTCTTGTGATTTTTGATCTACAGGTGAATTGCAATTTAGGACAAAATGAAAATTCAGTAAAAACAATTGTTCGCCAAAACCTCAATCAAATGTTTATAAATTATTCAAATGTTTATCAGTATTAATCCATTGAATATAACAAGGATTCAATTATGAATATAATGTGTTATTTACATAAGACTTTTGTTTATGGTTTTGTTAAATTATACAATAAAGATACAACTTTTGTATTATTGTCTAATGAAATTGTGATTTGAATTCAAATTACATGAATACTTATTTAAAATCTGAATAATTATTCAAATATGTTTCTAAACTTAGCAATAAATACTGATTTTAAACTTATGAGTTTCATAAATTATATATTATATAATTAGTTCATTTATGTTTGAGCGATCGTTCCTTTATTTGGAATATTAAATATTAATATGTCTATTTTATTATATCAAAAACAATGCCTGTAATTGGCCTTAAATGAATCAATTGAATATAAACTATGTTGTATTTCATTGAGAATGAGAATTATTCAAATACAACTCATTTATATCAGAATATAAGTTAAAATATATTTTAGCTTTAAAATTGAGTTCTTTACCAAAGTTCACCTTTTTCTCAACTAAAATATTACTGATATTTTGTGTATTTATAGTTCATTAGATAAATTCCCAAACAATCTGTAAGCCTTTTGTTATGATACGATAATATCTATTAAAATATTATATTATCAATATTTCATGTTTTAAGATTTATAACTTTTCATAAACACTAGTATTACAACACAATAAAATGTAGAAATACTATTTAACACCCATTTACCTAATGGTATATTTTGGATATTTAGCAGAACTTGTCCAAAACCTTCTCCCACAGTAAATAAAGATAACACTATTTTAAAACTACTATAACGCTAACCTACAATAGTTTTAACCTTTTGTATTCGTGGTCTAAACTACTGTATTATTTAATGCAAATACTTATCTATCATTCAAAGGTTTGAAAAAATCATTTATATTAACTTAATTCATATTCACGCATCTTTTTGTATATTAGTTTAGAATAAATGATTTGTGTGAAGTAAATGATGGATAACTGTAAGGATATATGAATACTTTGATGGCAACAATAAAATGTGGTCTCACATAACGGAATGTGAAAAATTGTTGGGAACAGTAATTATGAATCCGTAAAAAGATTAATAGGTTTAAGCCTTTAATCATAGCGTTGATACAGTTTGGATTTTTTCCTTGAACTTTTTCATTTGTGTCAAAAACAATAATTTTTCAACACTTTTAGTTTTGTGAAGCATTAAATTAATGCTTATCTTTTCTGAGATAATTCTAAATTTTATCAAATTATTTCGAATTATGCGAAATAATTTTCTTAAAATGTAGGGCATTCTTACTAGTTATTAAATTGAATTTATAATTTAGTGGAAAACTTTACTGAAAAATGTGCTTATATTTATCTTAATTGAAAAAGTGTTTAGTAGAACTTGTTTGAATACTATTGAATTTGCTTTTGCTCATCCATTATTTATAAGATAAAAGTCTATTAAATTCTTATAAAATCTTTATGAAGTGATAAATAGATTTTCGTTTTTTCTAATAAAGGTTTGCATTATTTAAGCACAACATCTTTTTAGAATTTGAAAAACCAAGCGTTTGATAGGAAGACTGTCAAATAAAACTTTTTTCGAAAACTTTTTTGAAAATTTAGAAAATTGTTGTAAAGTAAACTTTTAACGAAGAATTGACCTTTTCTTAACTTATAATATTCAAAAATTATGCAATAAATATCACTAATACTGCTTTTAAAAATATTCAAATAGATTTCCGATTACACTTTTTTATAAAATAAAAAATTTATATAACTTTAATATAACTAAATTTCGGAATAATAAACCTTATTTATTTATCTGAAAATTTTTTGGTTTAGAAAAAATCAAAATACAATTTCTTAGATAAGAAATAGTTTTTGGTAATTTTAACGTAACCTTTTCTGGAACAAGTCATCAAATTATAAATTTATCTGATCATAAACAACCTAATATTTATTCAGTAAAGCATTTCATTTTGAAAATTAATGCTAATTTATAGCAAATATATTTGTGTAGAATAGTTAAGTTCGATGTTTTATATAAAAAACATCTCATTTATTGTGAGTTGAGTCGAAAAAAAATTCTTAGAAGCGAATCTCAACTCTGAATTTAACCGAATTCTCAAATTATTTTTTGCTAATATTATACTTGACTTAACTCAATGCTCAGACATGTTTCTCTCAGAGATGATATTTTTGCGCGCTTTCAAATGAATGCATGATTGGAAACAGGTTTTGTTCACTCGTACTAACAGTTTGAAAAGTTGAGTTTTCTTGTCTTGAATATAAGACGGTTCGACAGTTTCAGTGAATGGAAATAATACTTCTACTGTCATTCATTATCGGTTAGCTTTTAGGCATAAAATACTCGATTTTTCCAAACACTGAAAACTGTTTTCATTTCCTGTCGTTCGACATTTCATAACACAATTATCTGAATATCTTTACAAATGGAAGTTAAGTAAAGGGGAAATATGAGGAAAAAATAAAAAAGCTCACAGAATTAACATTATAAATGTGCCGAATATTATGTGATTGGAATAAAACAGTGGGTAAATAATCCTTAAACGGCAAATACTCTGCCAATATTTGAGAAAACAAGAATTTATAAATAATTAAATGAAGGTCAGACTAAGTTAAAAATTTGAAAATGACAAGTCTTGGAGGGCCGCTTATATTACATATATTGCATAACTGACTTATAATGGCAATAATTGTATGCATAAACTTCCGTACTTCAAACATTTTTTATGCCTATCTTTATCATACAAAGACAGACTTGTTGTTGCTTTATTTTTTCTAAACATAAGTACTTAAGCTCTTATTTTATAGTAATCAGAGTATATCATCTCTTGTTTTGATATCTGTATAAATGAAATTCCAGTGTTTCGTAAATAATTACATAGAACTATAGTTTAAAAAATATACTATTGACATAACCAGTAAGTATTATTAGGTATTACATGTGTCAAACAATCCAATTATTCCATTAAATTAAGATTTCAAATGAATTAATTCTTTATTATTCATTATTACAAAATATAAACTTAATTAACATTTAAAAGTTAGATCAGTCAAAATTATTGTTCACTCCTATCGTACAATACATAATATGCATGCACTGACCCTTTCTTATTAAAGCTGCCATAATATTGCATGTATTGTATTCTTAACTATCATTTGAATAAAATAAATGATGAATTTTTGAACACATATTCGCTAATAAGAGTTCATAAATCCATGACAAGTTTCATGGCATTCAGTTCTATTTTTATGCCTGTTTTTATGACTCACCCCAAATAGCATTTAATGAATTTGTCAAAAAAATTAATTTATGTTTAAAAAGCATTTATTTCGTTGACTCTTTTACCTAACATTGCATTAAACAGTTATTAAACATATTATCTTATAAAAAGTTAGAAAGACTATAATTATGTGGCACTTCTCAATGCTTTTATGATAGCTAAGATTGTAAAATATGAAAAACTTTGGCAGAAAATTCTCAAATTATTAAAAAAAATGCAGTAAATTTTCACCTAAGCTCAGATTCTCAAAATTGAACTATAAATTTAATATTTAATGATCAATTGTACAGTAATTAATTGTTGAATGGATCACAACTGCCTCAAAATACTTATGAATGTTGTTTTTGAAGAAAAAAGCATCAAAACGCTAATTATAACTTATTAAACATAATTCACGCTATATATAATTTTAAATTTATAAAATTTGAGAGACAATAAACTTAATGTTCTTTGTTTTCATATCAATGATGTGGTGTAATACGTCTGAGTGGTCTCTCCACAAAACTGTGTCGGTTGTTATAGTCTTTTTTCGGTTCAGTTATTTCACTATATCTAGTGATAGGCTCTTCTCTACTATAATTATAATCAGGACTTCTAGAATCACGATAATTAGACCCGTGTTTTTCAAAAGGTCGTCCCAATGGTGGTGACCTTTCATTGTAAGGAGAAATTGAGCGCATTTGATGGAAATGGTCGGGATTGCTTTGTCTTCGTTGTAATCGCTGTTCTTTTTTTAAATGCGAGGGTTGAGCGTCGGGTACACTGAATGCCGGGTCTGGAAAATAGTACCTTTGAATTTGTGTTGACTGATTCCCAATTTTTGAGACAGGTTTATATGCTTTATGAATGACTGGCGGAAGATTATCTTCTAATTCATTATTTTTATCAGAACGGAATTTATCTAATTTTTGTGCAAACCGTTTATGAGAAATAACTTTTTTAACGAATGAATAGTTCAGACTTCGATCAGGACTTTGTCTACCCTTGCGTTCAATGACTAAGTCTTCTTCATCAGAGCTCATTTCAGGCACTTTTTGATCATAATCCGGATGAATTTCATGAATAGCTGATGATAACGCTTCGTCACTACCGATACCACTCGAAGACTTGCCGCTAGACTCTGATCGAGTGATTGGACTAATATTATGCTCTAATGGGCCCACAATTTGAGTGTTAGTACTTTTACGAAACTCTATTCCCTGCAATTTTCCGCGTTTCCTACTTATAGTGTCGTAATCACGCGGTGGTAACAGAATCGGTCCTGTTTTAGGATTTCCGAGTTTCGCCCGAAGCTCTGCCGCTAGCGATTCATATAGAGTAGAAACTTGTCCATTACTACCACTATTATTATTATTACAATTATTTTCTGAACTATGAATTTTACTTATTTTAGTGACAGAGCTTTTTACGTCTTTCCCATTATATCCTAAATCAGAAGAACCGAGAGATTCATCTGAATTATCTGAACCTTCAGTTCTAGTGCTTCGTCCGTCAGAGTTAAGAGCTTTACGCGGAGGTACGAACTCAAGTCCCGGTGGAATTGGACTCGTGTTAGGCATTAAGCCTTTAGCCGCTAAACGCATTTCAATTTCACGAAACTTTTTCTGATTTTCGGGCCTATCAATCAAAATCTGTAATTGACTTCTTAAAGTAGTGGCAGTTTCTATAGAATCACATCTATAGGCGTGAACATGAACTGGACATTTAGTAATAGGATTATAAATCAATAAAATACTACAAATAATATCCTCTTCCTGTGAAACCCATGTAATTGAATGATGTGGTATCATATGCTTAATCTGTTCAGTCTTTGGTGAATTGGTTGAATTGAAGATATTCGTAGACTTAGTGTTATTGCCACTCTTTTTTGGCACTGTTAATGTCTGCACAATTTTAATTCCTTTATTGCTTACTTGAAGAGTCACTTTTGACGGTTCCAATTGGCGTTCTTTGTCTATCAAAAATTTAAGAACAGGCACAACATATTCATCACCGCGAAGTCCTTTTGATTCTTTAGCGCCCAAAAACCAAACATAATATGAAGCTTTTTTTACATCCTTTCTTTTGAACGCCATACTTATTGGTAACTTAAATGCACTCAATTGTAAGACTTAGTATACACTGACCTCACTATAAGAGTCACTATAGAAAGCACTGTAAGCTTACACTCACACAACTTACTCAAACCAGACACAAACCAACTAAAACACAACATTCCTGATTCTTGTATAATATTATTAAAGTTCTGCTATTTGTTAAGAGAAGGAGGAGTTAAGGCTGTTCTCAACTTCTTTCATTTCGTTGAACTCAACCACTTCAGAGCCTTCAACGGCCAGTATTGCAAACTCAAGCACTGATTTAACACTAGATTAGTACCAATTTTTTGCACTGTCTCACAATGGCTCTAATGTTGTTGGACTTGAAGAAGTTTTATAAAGACTTCAACTCCTAAATATCAAAATAACCGGTGGATGTGAAAGATTTGATAATCGATTACAATAATTGTCTTCTTTCCGATGTTCTCTTTATTAAAAAATCTGCTAAAATAATAAAAGAAGAACAGAATCAGATCAAGAATAAACTTGAGCTCAGGTAAAATTTTGGTCAATTCAATCCCATAACAGTGACTTTGACAGGAATAATAGAAAAGTATGACTAATGCTTGAATCGCACAAAAAAAGTTGGATATATTTACCATTATTTTTTAAGTTGTTTCGTCTGAATCATTGAGTTTTAAACTATTCACACAAAACCTCATACATTGTACTCTTCGTAGACTAATGTTTGAAAGTAAAACTTTTTTACAGGCAATTTGATAGAAATAATTTCAAAATACTTAAAAATTATCAATAATAATATCATTATGAAAAGCATTAATATAAAGGTTATTGTGATTCAAACAATCATTAATGGAATACAGAGTCACCATTGTTTAGAAATTGAAAAGATTTAATATTAAATGAGTTGTTACACAATATAAGTGAAAATTGAGTTACAGGTATTTTAGATTAAAGGGATTTTCATGGACTTTAACACTTTTACAAAAGCGCTCAACTTTGAAAAGTTGTCAATAACTGCCACAATAATAATATCTAAATTATAATTGCATTGAACGACATCGTCCATGAAGTTTAGCCTTTCAATAACTATCAAATAAATCAATTAATTCTTATTTTGAAATCTGTCACAAATCTTATTAAAAAATAGTAAAACTTAAGCGTAAAATAAAATCTTATTGTCTCAAAATTCATTTTTGAGAGAAAATTAAATCCCAGAATCATTTCACATAAGAAAATCTCGAAATATTTTTAATCTCATGCTTTCATCAAATTATTAATGATTTTTCATATATTAACGAGTGATTCTATTGAACTGAAACTTTAAAAATCATAGATTAGAGTATTTAATGCGTATGACCCGAAATATTAACATTCAATAAATGGAATATTATATTTAAATTAATATTATTGCTGTTTAATTTTGAAAATCAAAACAAAATCAAGGAAAGATTTTTCTGATCGACACACATCGAAGCATACATTATATATAAATTAATGCCTGAAGTTATAAAAATTGTGCAATGAATTGAACTCTAACGAAATTAACAGCTCTAGTCGTGTTCAATAAGTGCTCGAGGGATTCGTATTATGGCAAAAAAATCAAAACCTTGTACCAAATAATTATTTTGAATGCATTAGTATGATTAGTATGGTATTAGTATCTATCGAAGAATTGCATTATTATTTTAGTCCTTAATTTGTTTGATGATAAAGTTTCCTCATTGTTTATTTAAATTGTTTTATCTATTAATCAAAATCAATTTATAATAATTCGAATCGATCATTGTTTTTCATCACAATTATAAATAGCGGAAATCAACTCCAACATAATGAGTAAATAATGCGAGTTATTATCTAAAAATACGATAAATTGAGTGCAATTTTTTCTATGCTTAAGTTTTCTGTGATTATAAACACCTTTTGAACTGGTGAACCTTTTAAAATTTACAATCAATTAAATTTTAAATAAATAAAAGAGTATTGAATTGAAGATAACATATTCATTCAATATAAATGATCAAATCTTTAGTTTTTGGTTTTTGAACTAAGTTTTTGTTGAGTAAAAATATACTTCAGTAAAATTGCCTTTTATTGATTCATTTATTCATTGATTTTAAAGGCAAGACAATGAAGTTTCTAAATAAGAATTGCTTTGAATGTGTTCATAGAAATCAATTGATTAAAACTTGGACTCTATTATAAGTAAGTCTAAAATAAGAATAAAATGAGAAATAGTGCATGATTAAGAAAAAATTTCAAAGCTATAATTTCTTGTTTCCTGTTTGCAGCAAACATTTTATCAAAGCCTCATTTACTTGTTAGGCTTTGAAAATTTTAGTGAAACAAAGATTGAGAGGAAAATATTTTTTGTCATTTCATTTTTGACTTTCGGTTATTGAATGAAATGATCAATAGAATGACAAGAATGACTGGTTAGGCATTAATGCCCCAAATGAGCTGTTATAACGAATTAAAGGTACAAATGATGAAATCAATTACATGAGAGAGAAAAATTTAATTTAAAATCTAACCCTTATTTTCCCACAAGAATTGGTTCGAAATCAGGTTTTTCATAGATTTTGTACTTGTTTTCAGAGCATTTTTTCTGTTTATTTAATTTGAATGGTTGCACCCCAACTGAGTTACATCAATAAGAATTCAAGTATTCAATTTTCGAATGACATTAATTTGAAATCTATGAGAAGTTGATTTTTTATTGTATCGAAAAAAACTTATCGAAAATAAGAGGTTAAGTGCATTATCAATAGCTTCTTGTGGTAACTTTTCAAACCTTTTGCGGAAGTTTTTCACTTGAGATAAGTGTGTGTACAAACGGTTTTTTGATTCTTTTCTATTAATCAAAATCGACATGAAGTGAGTCTGATGTCAATAAACTTATGCGTTTGTTGAGATTGGAGAAAAAGATCAAAGTCTTAACTTATAATTGCACTCAAATGTGTCTTTTTATTGATAAATTCAAATATTTTTCTTTACAAATTACTGATATGAGGTCTCTAAATACTCAAATAAGTCTTAATTTTAGTCTTTTTAGGGCACTTCTAATTAGATAAATTGATAAAAAATTGAATTTTAATATGCTTTTGCTCATTAACCAATTTAATAGGCGTTTCCAATCAAATTTGATTAAAACCATTTTCATTAGAAATTTACATTTGATTAGAAGAAAATTAGCTGTGAATAACTTATACAATACAAAACAATGTATCTACAAAACTTAATTTATATTTGAATGCCAGTATAATATCTAACATAACCACACCTTTGAAGCCTTGATATTAGTTATAAAATGTCATTTTGTTTGGGCGAAAATTGTATTTCGCCCAAAGGTTTGAGCTCAAAGTTTTACAAGTTGTCTAAAATTATTTTTTACTATGATTTTCTTCCTCTTTCGCCCAATTTCTGTGATAACATTATAATTATTATTATCTGTATCATATTCATAAAATAATTACATAAACCTGACAAATAATTCTACTTTCAAACATTTTCAGTATGTCTTTCATATGTAAAACTAGAGAAAATTATATCAAAATTTTGATTTAGCAGTCATTGGCTGACAATATTAAAATAGCATCGAGTTATTTAACTTCACATTATTTGATCATTTATTGTACAATAACTCATATTTTGACATTGAAAAAGTATAAAAATCGTCCTTTGACACGAATAGCATTTGCTTCGAAGCTTTTTACAAATAATTATGACTGAAAATTGAGATTCAAATGTAATAAAAATTCTGAATTATATTTTGATTCACATTTTATGCTCAAAATAAAAAGTTATTTCGTGAGATTCAATATATGGGAGCCGACAGTCATCATAATATTATATTCAAGTTTATTATCCCAAAATATGAATTTTTATTATTTTATCCTAATGTATGTCCTAAAAAAGTAATTTTGATGGTCTCTCAAATAATTTAGGCTCCAAATAAAACATTTGAGGAGTGTCTCACATGTCAACTGCCTATTAGTAAATTTATTTCTATTTTCATATCTTTTTTAACAAATGCGGTACTTCTATGAATAATATTTAACTTGTTAAAAGATATTTAGAATCTCAAGATTGAACCACTAAATCAACCTTAAGACTAGTTTGATGAGCTTCTAGGCCTTGAGGCTGTATTTGGACTCTTTTAGATTGTTTTACATCTTTTTCTTGAGAAAAATTGAGAGATGAACATCATTTGAACAAATGATTGAAGTGAATTTAAATTATGATTAGTAATCCTTTTTCAAATAAGATACCTTTGTGATGTTTTTGGGACAGGTTTGCATCTCTTAAGTATGACTTAACTCATTAACCCCACCCTTGTGTCCAATTCCCATTTTTCATTAATTTAAAGTAAAATACATTCTTTATTTTTTTCTCAACTTTGGTTTATCTATTTTTGCCTCAAAACTTGAAATAAGTTCTTTTTTGAGTAAAAATTTATGAAATACAACATGAAACAACATCTAATTATTGTAGAAGAGCATTCTGAAAAATAAATATGAATGAAAAATATTTATCTCTTAAGGCTTGTAATTGAAAAAATGAAAATAAAAAAACTTAATAATTATTCACTTTTAGGCAAATCCAGATTTCGGATAAGAATAAAATAAATACCTGTAATACTAATATCAAAAGTTAAATTAATAGAGTGTTAACCAAAAAAGCTTTCATAATTTATTGAAATAATCAATTAACTTTTTATTTCAATAAAACTTGTTCTCAGCATAAATAATTAGAAATTTATAAAATAAATTATAAAAACTTTTGATTACTCTTATGAGCCTCAAAACAACCTAATTTTGTGCTCTTAGTTGAGAATATCGTTCACCTTTGGGAGCAGTATATAATTTAATATCCAGTGAGATTTAATGGGAGAGTTACTAACTTTTAGGCCAGAAGATAGATTAATATCATTGATGGCACAAATTGAGAATTAAAGTAATACAATTTACCTGAATTAGGTTTATTAGCTCGCAATTACTCTGAGAAAATTCAGTGAAAACTAATGTTAGGTTAATGTATTCAAATTACCAAAAATCTGAGTTCAGATCTCATTATTCAATTGGAAATTATTGAAAAACTACTAAATTATTAGCAACATTTGATAATTATTCTAAATATTTGAAAAATTTATATTCATTAATATTAGATAAATGGCTTTATACTAAAAATTAATGTCAGCACTCAAATGATTGCATAAACGATTATAAGTTAATATCAATTTTAATGAATTTATAAAAACAACAAATTGCTTCATTCAAAGTTCAATCAAAATGGAAATTTATTAAACAAAAATTTAATATAAATGGATGTGAACGAAACTTTATTATAAAAAATTCAATTTTGTTTATTGAATTTGTGGAGCAAATCAAGTAACGGATTACTGTTTATTGGGCTCAACGTAAAATCAAGATTAAAAATTGATTACTAAGTTATCTATGAATGCAATCTTCTGAAAATTTAGTTTTTATCTTCAAGTCTTAGTCTTTAATTGGCTTAATTAAAGATTAGCTTATTAAATATAAATGAAAGATTGCTTTGATTGAATCATGGAATTTGACTAAAAAATAATTTTTTTTAATCATTTACGATTATGAAGATGTCTTTAAGAGACTCCCTCTTATTTGCTCTCAAATTGATAACTTAAATCTGAAAAAATTACGGTTTTCAAGTGTTCTCTTAATATTTGAAAAGATTAAAAGATTAGATTAGCGAATGTTCGCGTATTATTAAAGTATATAATTAAATTAATTAGAACATAAGATAACTTTTAAAATCGATAATTCTAACTAATTAAAGATGAACTTTAAAGTTCATATTTGTATTTATTTTACTCAATCGTATTGTAAGTCAATTAAATGTGTTTTTATCAATTCTAAACTGATGCGTTTGGAGCAAAATTTAAAGGGTTTGTTCATTGATTCAAACTTAAAACATGATGCACTATATTTTGAGTATAATTAATGCTATGATAGTGACTAAAGTTTTTATGCCTTTCCCTGAATTTGAATCCCTACGCATGAGAGATCATCCCCGGATTGACGCATAACCGTAACATCAACTCAATGCATAACTTTGAATAAAATAAATGGTTTGGATAATAACCAAAAATAAGATAAATATAAGCAAACCAAAGTAACAGAAAAAATGATTTATTTTTAAACTCAATCATATAAGATTAATATAATATTACTTTTATGCAATTATGCTATTGTATTTTGTATTTTGATTGCTTCATTCTTTATTTAAAAGTGTATATAAGTCTCAATTCTCTGTGTTTTGAATGATTGTAGCAAAGTTGAGACAAATATCCAACAATAAAATTCAAAGCTCGATCAGTTTGATAAAATCTGAGACTAAGAAATTTGCATTTTTGTCAGGCATGCAGCCAAAGGAACAAAATTTAGTATTACTCAAGAAATGATAATGGAATGAATTATCAAAAATGTGATTTATGTATTTCAAAGCTTTGCAATAAAGGTATGTTAATGAACTCTAGTTAAAAAATATTATTTTTTTTGTGTCGAATTCATAAATATTATTCATAAGAAATTATTTTAAAATTGCAAATGACTTTATGTATCTGTAAGACAGGGCTTTTGACCGAATTATTATTATTGAAATTTTTAAAATGTAATACAAAGTTATAGAGAATAAAGCTTAAGCTTCTAAAAAATGAAACATTTCTCTATTGAAACACGATTTTAATAAGAGTTGGTGTAAAACCTTCTTTGCGCTAAATATTATGCCTATTATGTATTTAATAGTCTTTAGAGATTCACTTTTTATGATAAAATAAAAATAATTCATGCATTATATTGATATTTAAGTTGAATTATGATTATGAGGGCGTATCGTCACGTTTTAAGACACAATTAAGATTATTGATAAAAATAAAGCAATAATTTTCTTCCTGTACTGTTTAATATTATAATTTATTTACTAAAATGAGGGTTTGATAAATTGTCGATTATATGCCATTTCGGACGCGTAGGCTTTAAAGAAGGTTTAATAATGCTTATTAACTGACTTTAGATCTGTTACGACAATTTGCTATTGAAAAAGTTAAATATTGTAGAGTATAAGCCGAAAGTGAGTAAAAAGTTTCGAAATGAGTGCAATCAACTCGTCAGTGAGTTTTGAAACTCTCATTAAAGCAATAGTGAACTTCTTGTAAAATGTTTGCATTAACTGTTTTGAGACGCATCATGACTTTGAAATCAATTATGAACCAAAACTACTAGAGATACCATCAAAAATATATCATTCAAACCATTATTAAAGTATTGTTACGCTTTTATGATTTCACTTCACTTTTATAATGATGAGTGTCAATGATTTTCAGTGGTATAGAGTATTGACTTAATTGACTTACTTTTATATTATGACAAATTATTTGATATGAAGATTAATTAATATTTACTGAATAATGATTTATTGATATATATAGTTGACTAAAATGCGCTTTCAAACTAATATGAAAGTGCAGTTTGCACTCAAATATCTGAATTATTTAATATTTGATAAAAATATTTCTTTTGGAACATTTTTCTCGATTATATATTTATTTTTGATGCTTCAATTTGAAATCACTACTAACTCGTAAGTTAGTACAGTCTAATACTAGTATAATGTTATATTTTCACATAAATCATTGCTTCAATTGAAAGTCTAAATTTACTTCTTTTTCAATCAAGTATATGTTCTTATTCTCAAGAACTATAAATATTATTTAAGTTGAATGAAATTTTTTCTAAATGTCATTCCAAATACTGATTATAAAACTCTTCAAACTAACCGATTTGAAAATAAGCAAATGAAACATAAATAATTAGCTTTTGCTATTTAATGAGACATTTAATTTATTCATTTCATACATTACATTAAATTCGATGCATTTATAAATCAAACAATTTAATAAATGTTTTTCAGCAAGAATAACGATTGTATTAAGTTTCAACTTATAAAAAAACAATTGTTAAGTAATGCTATTACTGGTACAGTACCTGTAAAATAGGCTTGCAGTTTAACTCAATAGTTATTTTCATAAGACTTCTAATCTTTTTTTGAAAAGTCTTTATCAAAATTCAAATCGAGTAAAAACTCATTACTAATGAATGAGT
>JAQFXV010000883.1:0-17056 GCA_034694065.1 Camisia spinifer
TAGAACATAATGTTAAATAAAATCTTTTCGCGACCCACTTTTGGGTCGCGACCCACCATTTGAGAACCCCTGCTCTAGAGAGTAATGCTTACCGCGAACTGTTATATCTGGATGGAGTAAAGCTACCCCTACAACCCCACGCGCACTGATGATAAACATCAAAAGAGAAACTATCAGGAAGTTTAGGCGGTGCCGTTTCGGCTAAAAATGATTTACATAATCTTTCAGCTTCTCTCTTAGTAATCATTCCACAACGCCGTGAGGATACAGGCATTGCACCCGCTCTTCGTAATAGTTCCAATTGAACTGGTGTACACTGAACACAGGTTATACCCAATGCCACTCTTCTATAATTTATATTTGAACAAAACATTACGCATTTTTCACTCAATCCAATTGACTTCAATTTAATTGAATGTCATGAAACTTAAGCTTTGAAATAAGATAAACGCTACCATTTATTTGCTTTTACTATTTAGACAAAAACAAACTTTCAATAATACGTAACATAATTTCTAATTATCTATATATGAAAGTCTAAATTTTTACAGAAACCAATCGATTAAATCTCTACTATTACAGTCTAATCTCGATAAATAGAGTGAATATTAATTAAAATATCTTTCTTTTACGAAAACTGTTGGATTTTAATTATGCTCATTGTGTGCATTATCTTAAATTAAATTCTTTTTCTTCATTATTGAGAAGAAATTGAGTCTATCTGAAGAAAATTTTTGTTTGCATTTTCGAAATTTATTCGAAAAGTAATGCCTAAGAAGTTCTAGTTTTAGTTATTCATAGTTAATATTCAGACTTTAAGTTGCACTTCAGTTATTGAGATTATTTTCATGATTTTTCAATGGAAGGAATAGCATATAAAGGGAAATTTCCATGATATCTAACACGACAATATTTGGCATTTGAATTACCTTACATTCAGTTTGTTTGTCAAGAATCTCAAAGCTACTAAAAATTCATTTTATTGAAGAAACTGAAAGTCATGAGAATATTTCTACACTTCTTTGAATGTAATTTAATGTTCTGTATTAAAGCTCTTGGCTTTTATTAAATGAAACTTTTTTTTATGGAAAACCAGCAGTAATTTATTTGCAATAATTTATGTAAAGGGGTTAAACTTTTCGATCTCTTTGTTGGAAAAATAGATATATTTTTCAAATATCAGATTTGAATGTTGTTTAATATTACTAAAAAGTCATACTGAAAAGTTAATTACCTCTAATGCATGTTATGCTTAATGCTATTGTCATTAATTCTTATTGCTATTAAGCATGAAAGTAATAATTAAAATTCAATAAACGAATATGACTTTCAATCATTTGGCTATAAATATAAATTCAATTTCCAAATGCTTCAGTTATTTAAACACATATTCATTACTGAAATAAAAGTTTTGATAAATTATAACAAAGTTGAATTTATTTTCTAAATTTGAAATAATTTGAGCAATAATTTATTTGTTCAATTAGTTAGAGCTCATCCCAAAATTTCAATTACTTCTATATAATTAGTGTTCTGTAACTTTATATTTGATTGCTTCTAGTCTTACACATTCACTACAATTCTAGTCTAAAACTAAGGCTAACTTTGAATCAACACTATATAACTGTAAATCAAAAGATTTTTCCCATGTGTTTCTCACTTATATTCACAAACAAGTAAGTCATGCAAACTTTGAGCGATAGATACTTATAACTTATGTTTTGATACAATATTAATTATTATTTATATTTATAATTTGAAGTTTGTTTACCTGTTATGAATTTCATTATAGCTAAAAGTTTTCAATAGTGTATTTGAGATTTGTGCCAAACATAATCTTTCTTGAGAGTCCATAACTAATGCAATAATAGGTATTCCGTAGAGCATAACAGATCTGACTTCATTATTTCTAAAAGACGAGCCACTCATACCACTTGATTGGGAATTATTTGTATGTTGACTATGATTATTTGGATGTGAGACAGTGGAAGTTAACTGCATTAAAATGAATTTGTTATAGCCCTATATGAGTTTATTTTTGCAAATAGCATGTTAAAAATTAACGCTCGGTTTGAGCTGAGCTACATTACACAATTTCATTACTGGTGCATATTGTATATATAGAAGAAGCGAGTATTAGAGAGAGAAAAGGCAACTTTTTATAAAGGCGATGGTAATAGTAAGTTTAGTAAGTTTAAACATTAAGTGTTGTACAGTGTAATATCGTAGTGATCTATTTTAAGTGAACTTATACATTCGCTCATGCACCATTGCGGAAACCAATACTTAGAAGACCCATGGGGTAAAAATGCCTCGATTATGGCAGTTTTGCGAGTACTTAATGATAGGTTTGAGTGTCGTACATGCATTACGAGTTGCATCACTTTCACAGATACCGAATATCATATTAAGGCTTTAAGCACATCCACATTAAGTATATTTTGTCCAACCGTATAAGACCTATTTCACGCCAATGCTTATCAAATTAAACCACAAAATACCAGTCCGTGTCTAATGATCTTTTACTTTAATGAAAATGTGAGTGAGAAGTAACTAAAATGATCACTAATTATTTGTTGATTGTTCTAACATAGACTTGAATAAAAATAATACCATTAAATCTAATTTTATTGAAAGCGAAGTACTTTTTTATCCATCTTATTGATGAAATTTCTGTCTTAATCTACATGAAAGCGATTATTCGAAATTATCTTAATTTATCGAAACTGATTATACTATTAAATAAGTGCAGACTTATTAGTGTCACTCATTAAGATTGTGTTAATAATTAAGATAAAGTAATGAAGTCTACAAATGAAAATATTTGATTATAATTAACTTTTATAACCATAGATTAAGTTTGAAAATTATTCAAATATTTCGGTCACGTTTTATGTTTCTTCACCTGATAATTAAAAGGAGAAATAAATGTTTTCCCTATTCTTCCCCTTTCAAAATGATTGAATAAGTATGTAAAGAGTAAAAACCACTATTAATAAAGTGATTATACATTTGCCAATGATATGAGAACTGCTGATTTTATGCAAATAAGGGACACAATGTTTATTTAATGTGATTTGTTTATTACGCTTCCTCGCCTGCGATAATAACAAAGATATCATTGGAGAAAATTGCAGGTTTCAATCGTATGCTGTCAAAGGTGGAGCTCTCAAACCACTATTATTTTATCACAAACGCTATTAAATCGATAAATATAATAATCTTCATAAAAGATAAGTCATTTCAAAACTTATCAAAAAGGCATCAATGTATTAGTTTCAATACGAATTTTCTATTACTTTTGATGATAGCATTGCTAGAAAGTTGGCTTTCGGGCGCAAAAACACTCGCTTTCAGTTAATCATATTTAATTCAAAAGTTTCAATAATTAAAAGCCATGCAATTAAATAAAGTTATGGCTCATTTTAATCATGCAAAATATTGTATAATGTAATGAATAGCTTAAATAATAGATAAAAAGTTTTAAAAACTTACGCCACTTATTGGCTGCTGAATTGATTCACTATCCATGTTGTTATAGTTGGTTAAAATGGTTTTATTTTGTGTTTTGTTGACTAACACCAAAAATGTAATGTTTAATGGGATTTAATTTTGAAGAAGATTTTGAGTGGAATGTATTGCATGCGCATTATATGAAAGTTAGTGCCAACGGGATTGGACAGTAATGCGATCCCTTTATATTTCACAGTTGGCCATTCTTGATATTAACTGGTCGATGTTTAAGTGCCACGTGAGTCAATTGATTGATTCCCTACTTCACATGCGCTCTTATTATTTTAAGTATTTATTTTGTTGACAACTCAATCTCTGCACCAAATTATATAAGCTATATATACACAATATTATACACTTCAGTGTAGGACACTTTTAATGATAATATTAAAAGTAGACCACAAATAGTGAAACAATGTTTATTTGTTAATTCTTTTGTTACAATAACTAAAAGTTTGTTTGAAAACATTCTTATTTAACTTAATGAAAATAATCCTTTAGTTTCTTGCAATTAATTAGTAAATACAGGAATTAATGGTCTGTTTTTATACAGATCACAACATCACCATTTGCTGAATCATTTATATTGCAATGAGTCTATCGGTGACCATAATATGAGAGTATGTGTCCGTTGAGAGCAATGCAAAACCGTTTTGAGTAGAAAACTATCAGAAAAGAAAAGTTTGTCTTCGACTGCTAATCATGTTAAAAGCTTATACATGAGAGAATTGATGCCAGTGGTAGTAATCCCATGTGTGGTTGTAGTGCCCCATATACTGACCATTATCCGTATCGTTCAGAATAGCATTAGTATAACTATTTGCACCGATAAAACTTAACTTATAACTTACTTATAACAACTTGTTTTATCCCCTGCTTTGTAAACAGTCCTCAACTTTTACTACAGCTTTTATTATTTTTAAGGTTTGCATAACTTTATATTTATGTCAATACAACTGTCTTCATACTGGTGATGGACCCCCACGAGAGTCAGTTAACTCTTGTAATGGTCATCATTAATTAAAGGGGATGTTACGAAATACAATTAATGCAATTTTTAGGAGACGAGACCAATCAAAGTCTGATATTTTGTGTACCGAATCATTTTGGTTCGTTTGCTTTGGTTGTTAAGACTATTCTAAGGCTATTGTAGAGCTATTGTAGGACTTATTGCACGACTATTGATGCTTAATGTAATTTATTCTCCACTTAATTTTATTTGTTTTATTGTATAACATCAGCACATTTTACTTCTTAGGGTTACTTCATTCTCATGACAGCAATAGTTACAAATGGTTTTGGGCTTCATTCTGGTGGCGCACCATTGCCTCAGGTTTCAAAACTAGTTGAATTAATCTTGTACTCTAAATGGGCTCATTTTCAATCAGTGCATTGTTATATAGTATACTAACTTATATATTGTTATTTGTTATTAGTATAATTGCCATTCATGAAGCATAGAGTATGTTATACATACTCCATATGCCATCGAATGCCACTTTTATGCTTGACCAGTAATATTCAATACAAACTATTGATATGCTAATCAGAGAAGATTATATTGAAAGGGAAAATCATTTGTAAAGCACAAACAGAAATGGGCGGCCGATCTGGCACTGGCTATAAGATAGATGGTCCCAAAGAGAGCTCTATTTCATATTTGTTGCAGAGAAAAAGTGAGTGAGAAGAGAGAGAGAGCGCGAGAGCGAGAGAGTTGACGTGCAAAGACTCCATGCAATTACTGTACTGTATGTCGATTTAAACCAAAATAAGAATTATTACACACTATGTAATCGCGATCTCCCTTCGACTGCAAACACTTAACGAACATTATGTCAATAATGGCACTCATGTGTATTCAATTTTATAACCAAAAATGAAAAAAGAATTTTTTTTTAAACTGATTGATTGAAATTCAATGTTTACTTCAATCGTCAGAATAATAATAATGTATTAAAAAGTTTGGGCACTTTTGACATAATGATTCTCATAAATATATTCATCACATTCTCCCCCAAACAGAATAGTCTTTAATCTAATGCAAACTCAATAATGTTTTGATGACGTTTCTCTTTAACACTTCTCTATCAATTTTGGTGTTCATTAACATTGAATGGACAAAATGATCAACAAAAAAGTAACCGTACAGTGTGTTTGGGTCTCAATACTCGTCAAAATTCGCATCGTGTCGTCACGTCTCGCAAATTAGTTTGTAAATGTTCAGCCATGCAGTAAACGTACTGCCATTTAATGTCCGCAAATCAATGAGATGTTCAGGAGAAGAAGGACTCATATCGAATCGAAAATTTCATGAAAATTCGATTACATTTCATATCACAATATCTAACGATTTCATAAATAAACATTATCTATTGATTCATATTTGCGTATAAAAAATCAATTGAGATGATAAATATAATTCGCTAATAACCAGAAATACTATTCATTATATTATACCTGTATAGACATACTATGCACTCAATACTATCATTTTAATGTATTTTTTCTATCAATCCCATAGAGATGAGCCCTTTTTCTTTTCATCAATTCTATTTCATATTTATATAATTAAAATTACTATTAGAGTGACAATTATTGAATTTAATGTTTTTAGTTTTATTAAATTATAAGCGATGTATCATTGAATGAGTAAAATTTTGTGAACGGAATCATAGAATTCATTATTCACGTTTAGATTATTCAATAATACAATAAATCAATTAAAAATACATCATTAAACTAGAATTATTCAAAAACGAAGAGTATTAAACCATAAATCTGAAAATTTTCTATTGCTTTCAAAATAATTAATAACTTATATGAGTTTAAATTGTAATCTTTTATACTAATATTTCAAGTTAATGAGTTTCCACATTTCTAATTAATGATAATTATTCAAATGCTTTCAGGCAAAAGCAATGTATTTAAAAGATAAGAATTTGTATGAATTATTTTTGTATAAAGTAAATTTATTTAATTGTTATGAGTTCTAATTTTATTTTAACGAGAAAGTTGATTTTTTGTATAACTTCTGTAAATGAAAAGCTTTGATAAAAGAAAAAAGTAATAATTATATGTTTTATTTGCTTTTGATTGCAATGCTTTATAGAGTAGATGTGATTCAAACATAAAATATAGCGTTACTTTTGAAATGAAAATTAGCATTTAATTAGATATGTGCGCAATCATTGTGTTTGACTGAATGGAACTCTCAAGAAAACTTATTAGCATTCTAAATAAGTTATATTTATCAAATTTGTGATTCAGTGAGCATTTTGATAAAACTTCGCTCAATTATTTGACATAAAAAGATTGAAGTTTATACTAATTTAAAATAGCAAAATAAATTAAGTTTTTTGAGACATTGCTCATACTATTCATAAATTGATGATCACATCAATGGAAAGCTTTAATGTAATGCCACTTCACTGTAAGCTATGAGAGCGCTTTCCATACAAACATCAATAGATTGGTTTTTGTAAGTCGTGTACTGTATGAATCAGTTCAATTAAATTCAATTGAAAATCAATAATAATGGATAACTCTTGAAAAATCGTTTCACCTTAAATAAAATAGAATCCAATAAAAGCAAAATTGAGATAATTTTCTTGAACCAGATTTAACATTAAATACTTTGGTCTAACATCAGAAGAATAAAAATCTTGACTGTCTTTAAAAAGTGTAAAATTTGAATTTAAACCATAATTTTAAGATTGAATCTTTAGGAAATGAAACAACTGTATTGTGTTTTCAGATATTGAAAGTGATGTCATAAAGTAATATTGAGTTAAACAACAAAAGAACAATGTGCTCAATTTGATGAGTTAATGTAACTTTTCAGTAACCCTAAGCTATGTTTTAACATGATTGCTTTTGAATTATTGACGAATGTGACCAACTGTAAGCAAGAGATGTATATACTTAATGGAGCACTAAGTTATATAAGTTACATATGACTGCATATTGTCTCTCGATCTCCATTTCATGCTTATACTACTATTGCACGAGTCTTCAAAACACAATATTCAGTCATATCGATTTCAATCCATTCAAACTTTAAACCATACTCAATAATCAAATTTTCAAACATTTCAGATAATCAAAAGTCAACAAAATTGTAGTCATAGACAAAGGGCCCAAATAATCAAATTTTTTATTCGTATCAAAATTATTGATAAGTTTGAATCACAAATCATTGAATTTTTATCTCAAAACTATGTTTTAACTAATGATTCAATAATTAATTTGTGCCCAAAACTACTACTTTTAGAGTTGAAACTCTATCAATAGAAATAGCATAATGTGAATAAAATAAAATAGTATAATAAGTGAATTTACACTGAAATAACATGTATTTGTGAAACTTAATGAACTTTTTTATTAAATAAAAAAAAATCTAGATATTAGTAATACCTTTAAATATCACTAAAAAAGTGAAAAGGCATTTCTTCACTTTTCACTGGTTTATATAATTTACTTCAAACACATAATAATAGTATTTATGAAACAGTAAGTTATATCAATAATTTGTTCGTGTTTTCTCTCTTAATATCTATATCACGAAACATTGGGAAAAAATCTTTTATAATATAACTTTCTTTAATTTTTATACAGTCAAACCTATTTTAAAGCTACAATTTGATCTTAGCTTTAAAGACCATGTTTTTGATTCTGAATAACAACAAAACAATACATTTTTTCTGTAATCTCTGAATAAATAACTTATCGCTGTCATCAGTTTCGGGATTAACTACAAAATACTTTGATTCAACTTTAAATGTTTGAGACTGTATTCACATAATTATTTGCAAATTAACATTTTTGAAATTATTATGTAAAGTATATTTCAATTAAAAATGTCATTAAAGTTGCATTGAAGTCGAATAATCAATCTCTTTTATATCTTTTGTTCAAATATACATATATTATTTAAGTTAATCTTTTACGTATGCGAAATGTACTCTAAAATAGTAGTTTCATTCAGAAGTGAACCCAATCCCAAAAATAACTGATATAACCGCCTCGGGCTTGAAGTTTATAAACAAAGAGTATTTGATTAAACTTTGTCATGTTCAGTTTTGCAGTGGAGAGGATCAACTTCCAAAAATTCTCCAAATTCAGGGTGTATTCATAACTCTTAATATCTAAACGACTTTTTTCTGGGATCGATTATTTATTTTGAAAATTTATTTTACGGAAAATTTAATTATTCTCAAATTATTTGTAACGAATTTCAAGATATTTGTTAATTAAATTAAATGTTGCTATATTTCAAAATTAACTCTTTATAACAATGAGCGATCCAAACATGCTGAGAATGTTCATCTCGCACTCTATTTGCTCGTGTAATTCTTCCATAACTCGATTTTGATCGCCTTTATCAGCATTCAAATCTTCAATTTATGTGTCTGTATAATAGATGCACATAAGCCAAGGTTCGAGCTTAAGCTATCTTTTAGCTTCTCTGCTTTTCAATTTTGAGCATTAGTGAGATTGAAGCTCAGTTTATAAAACTGAAGCTAAACTAAAACTCAAAGCTTATAAAAGTAAATTCAAGCTCCAAAAATATTTCGTCTTATCAATTAATTGAAATTCAAAAATGGCTTTCACTTAAGAAAATTAAAAAATAAAGAAAAAGCTATAATGCATTTTAATGGAATTGTCTGTTGTTTGTACTTTGAATTAATGTTTAAGAAATTGATGATACCTAGTATTTGAATAAATCTGAACAAATGATAGAAATTTAAGCTTTGATAATTATGGAAAAGCTATTTCAATTGAAGTTTATATAACTGTATTCATTAGTTTACATGAAACGCTCAGAAGCGCAGCTCAAAAGTTTTTAAAGACAGCTCATAGTGTCGGCTCAGATCAATTTAGAGATATCATTCAATTTATCATTCATTGTTAATTTTTCAATTGTTGAAAGTTCAAATTTGTTGACACTCTGAAAATAAAGCAAAATTCAAGAATTGATATCCAATTTTGCGAGTTTACCACATGGTCTAAACTCAAATTGCCGGCATTCATGTTAATGAAATATTTCAATTTACATCAAAGCATTGGTGATATAAGTGTCATATATGCGATGCGAAGTCAAACTTTTCAATGAAAAAGTTTTTATTATGAAACAATTAAAGAGAAAGTTTTATTTTCTCAACTTTTAATACGAACGTATACACCATTATATATTGGGAAAGATAATGAATATCAGTTAATCACTCACTAAATGTTAAGTTTTAGGAAATTATATAATCCTTTTTTTGATTTAAATTTTTCACTAATTGAAAAGCAAAATGGATTTTAAGAAATAAGGATTAAAATCTAAAAAACTGAAATAAGTGAAGGAATATTCCAAAAGATTAGTTTTCAATTTCGAAGATTTGATTCACTGTAAAGAAAAGCTTAGAGTTTAAATCTTGAGTTTAAGTTTTGAAATTTTAAAATAAAATTGAAATCAAAAAGGATTGAAGTAACTTAATTGCAAAATCTTCTGAAAACCAATAAAATTAAACGAATTCATTTCAATTAATAAATATATGTTAAAGGAAAAAATCTGTTCATTGAAATTTTAGTGTTGGTTCTGAAAATTGATTAGAAATAGGAATCTGAATGCAAAATTTGACAGTAAAGAATCTTCTTTAATAGAGTAACTTTCTATACAATAGCGAGCTATTTATTGCATTTTTTGATGCATAGCTAATGTCGAAGTCTACACAATAGAAAAAATATGAATAATAAAACTCGTTTTGGTTATTTAATTGTTTCTATATTTTGCAACTCAATTAATTTAACAAAACAAATTAAATGCATTTATTTCACCTGACAGTTATGTTAAATAAAAAAATGTCGCAATATTTATATTCCAAAAAGTATTATTAGAGAAAATATTGATACATACAAAGAATTGATAATTCGTATGTTCCACAACATATTTGAATAAAATTTATAAATTTGAATAAAATTTTATTGAATAACTAAAAAAGTGCAGTAAAATAATAAGTTTGTAAAATGATTTATTGAAGGAATATAGTAATTGTGTATTACTATAGATATTCTGTACTAAATATAATAAAAAGCATGATATGTTCATAATAGGAACGAAAGCACGCTTTGGGAACTGTGTAAACAAGGCATTGAGTTTGGGCTCATTTATTTGACTGCTTTCATAAACATTGATATTTCATTACGATGAATAGTAATTAGGGGCTGATATGATACAAAACCAATTCTAATTAAAACGAGATTCTCAGAGAACCAATTGTTTATCTCCACGTTTGCATGACTTTAATGTTTGAATATATTACGCATTGCTTTCACTTAAAGAGTAACTTTGATAAGCTTTTAAGGCATAATATGTTATGCAAGTTGGGCTTTGCTTTCGTTTCTATCTTTTTATTTCAATGCTTTCTAACTTTGACTAAACAAATAGTGAAATTCATTTAGGAAATGGACATTAGCATTAAAGTTAGCATTTGAGTTAGCATTAAAGTTAGCAATGCATCACTCAAATAAGTACTTTTATTTTATTATATAGTAAAACCTATCTTTTATTATACCTTTAAGGCTATTGTTTTATGAGTTTTCAAACGCAAAAAAGTCATTGTATTCACCTTTGACCCATTGCGTGAAATCCAATCGGATATTCAGAATGTGTCGAACCCCTAATGAAACGTTCAAATTCTATCAATACATGCATAAGCAATCTTTATTTCATCGAATATTCTAATTCATAAATCACAGAATGTCTAAATTGCAAGTAATCAAAAGTCGTTTGGCCTCAATAGGCTGTCATTAAATCGATGCCATTAAGTTATATTGAATATGGTATATCATTATTAATATTCAGTATTATTTTAATACTTGTGTATTTGATGCATAATATATTTTTATGTTCACAAAGTATATAACTTTTATTATTCTATTCAAAGAACTCTAACATTAAGGTTTAGCCTAAGTATGAGTCAATATCCCGGTAAATATGCGAATAATAGAACTTAATTTATTTTTTGTATCTATCAATTGTGAAACTTCATTATATTTAATGCATTGGATGTTTCTTTTTTAATAGTAACTTAATATTTAAACAGCTTTTATCTATACTGTACTATCAGTATCATAAATACAATCACAAAATGAAATCAGATTTTGAATTTGTATAATTTGTATTATTATTGATAAGACTTATTATTATTATCAATGATTATTAACTTATAAAACCCGGAATAAATTACTTTTCGAATAAATGTCATTTTTATTAGATTTAATATGGGATGAGATAAAATAACTTTTATTTTTTCAGTTTTTAATCAAATTGAGATACTGTGGAGTCATATAATAATTGTTGAATCATGTTTTGTCGCTTTTTTAAAGACTAATTCACAATAAATAGCCGCTCATAATAATTCATCAAAAGGTTTTAGGAGAGATTTATTCGGGATCTTTAGCATAGCATTCAATAAAATCAGAAATATAACAACTATATCAACTTTCTATGGATATCAACTCATAATGGATTCCATAAGGCATGTTTCAAGTTTGCATTGTATAGTCTTCGTCATTAATGACTTCATCGGTTTTTTGTATGTTTTAAGTCACTTACCGGCAAACAATTTTAATAAAAACAAGTATGGATCATAATTATGTAACTCGTATTTTCATTTTGATTCCTCTTCTTTTTATTAACACTGGTATGCTTTAAAATTAATAAATCTACTTTTGTTATATCTTCTAATATTCAAGATATCTTCCTTTTGTTAACAATAGGTTCAGCATGTTGATAATTATTTTTCTTTATTAGTAAAGACCGTTCAAACTAATAACTGAGAACTATCACTCAATATTAGTAAAGAGCCCTTTATTAACAAAGTATTTTTTCATCCATTGTTGTGAAATCTCTTTGTTAAGAATGAAAGAAAATCCCATTGTTACTAAAAGAAAAGTGATACTACGGCTACAGAAAGTACGAATCTATAAACTCAATTTTCTACGAAAACACGAGTTAAAATTTATGACCAGATGATAGTTTCGAAAAAACATCATTCCCCAGACTCCGAAAGTATATAGGCAATAATTAAGGTGATTGCTCAGAAAAATCTGGCTATAATTTTAAATTTTTAGTTATTTGGGTCAATACTAGATCAAAATCATTGAATACATGTAATTTAGTTTGACTAAAATATCCTTAAAATAAGAGCTATAATGTCTCAAACTCAAAAACTAGGTATTTTCAAACCATCATAACTTTGGAACTTGATAGCCGAAAATCATAGAACTGTTTAATTTTTTTGAAATTCTTCAAATTTTACATTCACGGTTTTACATTATTAATAGGTCTATGGGTATTGAATTTCGATGCATTGTCTATCAGATGAAATGTATCGAAACCTTAAATAAAAATATTTCAAAAGAAAAGTTTCGATAGTTTTAAACTAATACAAAAGTTTATAAGTAGCTAATTTAATTTTTGATCCATTTGATTTTAGTTTCAAAAGTTTCAAAACTCAATTCTAAGTTCGTCTTTTCTGCTGAATGGCTGTTGAACATCTCACTCAAACCTAACCTATCATAAGCTTAACTTAACCCAACTTACTTTAGTATACCAGTATAATAGATGTGTAATTCACACCATCCTAATTTGGCATAAACCGCTTTAGTACCTATGAGTTGAAAAGCATGCGCCTTCTACCTCAAAAAGTTATTTTTTTGAAGAATCCACACAATAGAAGGGTTCAAAACTAACAGATTGAAAAAACTTTTGAGTTATTAAATCTCTTATCTTGTGAAAATTCATTGAAAAAAGTTCAATCCTAACTTAGTTTGAACTTCAAAAGTGATAAGAAAAATAATAACAAGGTTTTAAAATAAATCTTAAAAACAGAAAACAAAGAATGAGAACTGATAAAAGTTATAAAATATAACATACTAAAGGAGAACCTAATGAATCGATTGTTACTCATATTTTGCTTTAAAGTTAAAATTTCTTATAATCCTTAGTAAAAAATAAAAAAATATTTTGTGTATTTCTTGAGGTAAAGGCTGAAATGCCAAATCACAGTTTATAAAAGATATTGTTTCTGCAACAATATCCCCACAATCAGAAGAAAAACCTTACTTAATTTATTATTTTCTAAATTTACAGTAATTCATTTTAGAGTTAGAACAGGAAATTTCTAAACTTTTATTACTGCATAGTATTATTAGTGAGAATGGTGAGCAAAAAAGAGCAAAAAAGAGCAAAAAAGAGCAAAAAGTGCAGTTTTGCGTTTCAAATACAAGAAATAGTTTTGCGTTTGCAGAGGCGAGTTTTTCAACCACATCCACGCGTTTCATCTGATCCCCCTCAGATTAAGGCTGATGTGGGCGGATGCGGAAGAATTTCCCAACTGTAGATCCAAAAATTACTTGTTTACGCAACAAAAATATCAATTTTAAGGTTTTCATAATACTTTCTATTACTTAAAAAGCATTTTTATAATACTTATGACTAACTTTTGAATTGATGCAGAAATGGTAATATTATATTCAGTTTTATTTTACATAAATATTAACTGGACTAAAGCCCAATTTTTAAAGACGAGGCACATTTAGATCAATTTTTTAAATATCATGATTAAGGTCTTTGCAAAAGTATATCTGTAAGCCTTGTTTTTCTAACAACTTTTTCTATTGTAAGGGATAACAATTTTCATATAACAGTTAATTATCAAAAATCTTAAAAACATTTTATGCAAAAATTTAAGTTTAAAGTTTTAACCTCTAAATCGAGGAATAAAATACTTGAAAAAATAGTAGTAAAAAGTTAAAATTGACATTTTATCATCATTTATCATGTTTGATGTTTGAATCTTTCAGTAGAATTGAACTGAAAATTTGTTTTCTTCTCAACTCTATTCTTTTGTCTAATAATATTCATACATACCTGTAATTATGATAAGTTACTCAAGTATATTAATTGTTAAGCAATGAAAGTTTTCTGTTTATAGTTCTAAACAATAATGTATTGAATATTTGAATGCGAATTATTATACGGTATAAAGTGATGGTACTTTTGACTAAAATACGGACTAATAAAGGTTTAGTAGAGAAATGATTTGATGGATTTGATAGCATTAGAAAAATAAGATGTATTTAGATAAGGAACAAGTTGTAGAGTACGCCTAGTTATTGGATTTAATTTTTGAGAAACACACGACAAATACATTTAACGTATTAGGAGTGATATAATTAATTCTAGAAATCGATGCATAAGAATATAGATTACATCAGTAATGGATTTTTAACGACAGATACGATGCTTATAATTGTATTGCACTATATTTATTCTTATTAAGTAATAATTTTTTTAGTATTTTAGAGGCACTTTTGATTAATTATTTTATACACTTATAGTGTGCTTCAAATGAATTGGACATTATATTGCATAATAATATTAATTTATTTACATATTATGATTCGGTGGTATTAATAGATGATATACTAGTTATACCATTACATGATTACTTAGGGATGCACTCAATTAATGAAACAATTGAAGCGCAATGGCTTTGCTTTAGAGAAGCATTAGATATACCTTACAAACTATAAGTATTAGATTCACGAGTAGACTATTTTGATTTGTTCCCAACTTTTTATTATGAACGCTTCACAAAACATCTCTTGATTCTGCATTATAGCTGAACATATCTATTACATTTACTACAATGCAGAGTATGACGACTCGCTCTAACTTTACTCAATCCAAGCCTACACATACAGATATACAGTAACTATTATCTGTGCAAAACACGAGAGTTGAATGAGTTTCCCTCACTTTAATCCCTAAAACATGACTAAACTTTGTATAATACAAGTTTGTACAGCACAACCACACCGTATATGATGTTAATCCGACCAAAATCAGTCAAAACGATTTTCTTTTCCACAATCGCATAACTCTATATGATTTACAGCAAACTTCTACTACAGTTAATGCATTGAAATCTATTATACAAAAGGAAGTACTGTATCATAATTATTAGGCCCTTAACAATGATTAGAGACCAATTAAAATGTTGAGTATCACTACATTATAACTCAAACAATACATTCCGATTGAATCAAAGTATTGAGTCAATTACTTCAACTTTATTTTAACTCTAAATAGATTTAATTGAAAAATATTTACTAACTTTGAATAATTAAGTCAGAAAAAATAGTTCGCTATAAAAGGATTATGAAGTTTTCTTTGGGAAATATTGTCTTTATATAAAGTCTCTGAAATGATAAGTATTAAGTTTTAAATATTTTGAATGAATTTTATTACTGGTAAAAAGTTGTTTGAATCTTATTGTTGAGGAGATAATAGCCCCTTATGTCTGGTTATATGTTATTATAGTGCTTATGTTGCGCTAAAATCTCTTATGAAATATCGTATTAGGACAGCCACAAAAAGTTGAGAAGCAGGTGCATTGAATTGTTTGAGGTCCTATTATTGAAGACATAAGCGAACTTCAAAGCTGAGACTCAAGTACTGTATATATCTCTAAACTATATCTTTAATTGCTTATTGCTTTTCAACAGTTCGTTGGTATAAATCTGATTGAATAAATGTAACACTGATATAAGTTTGCTTAGTTTTGATCGAATATTATTATTATTATTACAGTATTAGTGGATACAGGTTATGCTCGGCTCAGTTTCCGCTTCGTTACATATAAGTGAATTTTCTGAAGCGCATCAACATTTATTTCCACTCATGCAGTTTTGCGCGCTCTTCTCTTCCCTTTTTCTTCTATTCAATAATCCATTCATTCAACTAGTTTTTGCACAACTTTTTTATTTATATCATCTGATGTATGCACTAATTTTATGACAAAATCGAGTAAATCTACTCCACCCGTGATATTTTTTGTTTGTTTCGATGCAAATCATGATTGTGTTAGTAGTTTGCGTTACAATAATTTTCAACAGAATCATTATATATGTACTTTGTATGCATTGTATTGAATATATACTATTATTCAGTAAAATAATGCATAATAAAATGAAATTATGTAAATGCTTTGATTAACTTCTCTATAAGTTCTTTTGATGGATAATTTTATCATATGATTCACAATCTAATGACATTACACCTTATTTTTTCTTATCAAATACAGTTATGTTAAACAGCTTATGAGTTATCACTAGAATTCAATTTCACCATAAGATATGTCTATTTCAGTTCATAACAAGTTTTTTCATTTAGTTGTCTTCGTCATAAAAAACATCGATTATTGAGATTTTGTCGAACTTATATTCTTTTCAAAGAGTCAAGTAATAGAAATTATTTTACAGTTAAGTAAATATCTTAATAATTTAAATCTTAATTTTGGCAAAAGTGTAGTAATTAAACAGTATTTACTATAAATGATTCTATTTGAACGATCTTAATAAAAATTCAACGCATTTTCAATACATAATTAAGTTAATCTTACAATTGATTGTCAATATGGAAAAGGGAATTATCGCTCAATTCATAGAAACGAGAGAAACGCATGAAAAGGTTTTAACTCGCTATTAG
>JAQFXV010000884.1:0-17052 GCA_034694065.1 Camisia spinifer
TGAACTGCTACTCAATAGTAACCTTAACACAAATTTGTTGGGCTTTTATTTTTTGGTCTTTTATTTGTTGGGCTTTTAGTTTTTGGTCTTTTATTTGTTGGTCAATCGGGAGGACACCGATTTTTCAACAACTTTAAGCATAACATAATTGAAAGCTATTCATATAAAACTTAATAGAGAAGATTGAAAATATTTTGAATATTTCTATTTATAGATCAATATTTTGCACAAATACTTTAATTATACAGAATGTGCTGAAATATCATAATATCTATTACTATACGATAATTAAACTGAACGATAATATTTAAAAGAAAAAGAAAATATATGAAAATCTATAAAGTTTACAAAATATAATCAGTATTAGTATTCAATTAAATCACTTTGGACTGTAATATGCATTAAAAATTAGATAATATAGACATTCTCAATCTAAATGATCCAGGAATTCTGAAAATTGAAGAGGGTCAAAACTCATCGGATTTAAATGCCAAAATTTTTAGAGAATTTCAAAATTTTATTTTTGAGTTCATAAATACCTTAAATTAACCTAAATGCTATAAAAAGGAAATTTTAACTTTAGTCGTCATTAATATGTAGTTACTATTTTTTCAATAGTAATGCAGTAATTTAAGTTATTCAAAATTTTTATTTTTTTTCTGGTATTTCATTGAAAAGCGTAAAAAGACCAAGCACTGCATTTTCAATTTCTCAAAATTCCAGGAGGGCTCAGTTCCTCCCTTTAAGTATGTCTGATAAAATGTATTCTAAAATAAATCTATTTATTCAAAAATTTATTATTATTCACTTGAAATTGATGCTACCGGTATTAGACTTTGCTCAAAACTGCAATATTATAAATATTATCATTAAGAGCTATATTTAAAAAAGTTCATCATAATATCTGCTCAATTTCGAATATAACACTTTATCGTATAGTTTATTATTATATATAAGCGAAATGCCATATGAATATACCTGAAAAAACTTCATGGCATGTCAATGAAAGTAATCGATATTATATAAATTCACTCCCACTATAAAGTATAACCCAATATGATATCAGGTAATTCTCGATCTCTAAATTATTATTGCCAAACAGACATGCTATTTAACTTTTAGCGATATTATCTCGAGAATTAAAGTTTTTAGAAGAATCCAATCTAGACGGTAATGAAGACTCTTTTATTAATTCAATTTTTTTCTTTTTTTTCTCTCAAATAGAATGAAATAATTTTTATTTTTAACATTACTATTTCTAATAAAAATTCTATTTTAATAAGGGCTTAAAGTTTAAATTAATTCAAGCTTTACTAAAATTATGTTAAACTTATTCAATAGAGTAATTCAAAGGCCAGAATTTTCAATCATATGAATTGATGGGAGAAGAAAACAGAACTTTTTATTGAATGGAACCAAACATACTGAATGACCCAACTTTTCAAATAAAAATCAAATTTAATTCTAAAGAAAAGGTGAGGCATCTATTTTGCCCCTTAAATGTGAATCTATTAAGTATTCAGTGCTCTCAAGGATTATATAAGATAAATATCAGAAATAAAATTCAATAAAATACTTGAAAATTGAATTTAAATTCATATTTATTAACTTAAACTGCAAATTTCCATTCTAAAGTCTTGAAAATGATTAAAATTGAGCTTTAATTTTGTATAAAAGATAAATATAACAGTTAGAATAATCAGTAAAAAATGTATGTCAACTATTGATGCATTTAATTTGAATCCTTATTTGCAAGAATGTACCAAATTGTACAGTCATTTAGAGAGTACCATTGTTTACCTGATATGTTAAGAGAAAAATAAAAAGATCACCGATTCTTTATTTATTTCTCTACTGTAGTATAAACAGTAGCGAAGCCAATATAAGTGTTTGGGTTTGCCTTTCTTTGCCAGGAAGGAGGTGTACCCCTCCTGAAAATTTTCAGACAATAAATTCTTCTAAAATGGTCTGTATTCATGATTATTTGTGCAGAACAACTTTGAAGAGTATTTATTCTTTGTTATAACTTTATTTGATATTCACTTGAATAACACTGATTTAAGAAGAAATTTTGTGGAATAATAAATATCCATAGAAATCAAAAATCATTTGGAAAACCGAAAGTATATTTGAGTACTTAATTAAAGATATGATTCAACAAATATAATTCGTGGGTTAATTAATAATATAAGCATTCAATAGAACTAATCTCTCATTTGATTGAATTTTATAATCTTTTATAATTCATTGTTTTATAACCACTGCTTTATTGAAGAGCGTTATTTGTTTTAATTTTAGATTCATAAAATTATTATTTTTACCATAATTGAATGCACTTGTGAACTCTGGAACTAGAATGTCCTCTTAAATTTAAAAATTGTCAAAATTGAAGCAAGAATTAAGCAGACATATCGGTCATTCTTACACTTCACTCATAAACCCATTTAATAGTATCATTTAACTTTCGTGAGATTCTGCGTTTCAGAACCATGAAATGGCCCAAAATAGAAAATCTTATCTTCGCTACTGTTTTGTATATCAGATATGAGACAGTGAGGAGAGAGAGAGAGAGAGAGAGAGAGAGAGAGAGAGAGAGAGAGAGAGAGAGAGAGATTTTAAACTATGTACGAAATGATAAATAATGATAAATATACAATAAAATGGTAGTGAAATAAAAATTTGGTGATCTCTTTTGTGGTGATCCCATAGTAATAGTTAACTGTTAATGCAGTCAAATATAATTTGAACAATTTGTAAGCCAAAGACGGAAGTGATGCGGAAAAGGGAAATCGAGTCATGTTATGACAGGTACTTAAATGTGTAAATTGTGCGTAAAATATACGGCAATAAAGCTTATGCTTATTTCGATACTTTAGCTCTTTATATAACTTTCTATACGAAGAAAAAGAATTTAATAATGCATTCAATGATGTGTCTCTCCATATAGTTATCTCTATGGAAACTAATATTTCTTTATTATATTAGTTCTTATAATACTTTAAAATAATTGTTTGCCTTTTTGGAGAAAAGTTTATATAATGATTGTTTTTATTCGATATGATTCGAGTCATTCATTCGAATTCTCTTTGATTTTATATATATTATGCAATTCAACCCCAATATTGATTTGATAGAAGTTTTTAGATATTTGCCAAAGTATTCATTCAATGCTATCATTTGAATACAATATTTATTTCAAAGCAAACGAAACGCAAATTTTTTTCGGTGTCGACCAGTTCTCAGCTTTCACTCATCGAAGTGTGACTTCAAGTTGTGTTTCCTTTTATAATATGAAAACATACTTTTTATTGATTAATAAATCAATAATAAATATGGACTAAACGACTCCTCACTATAATCTATTGTATGTATGAAACTATGCATGTATTTATATGTATACCTCTATATCATGTAAATGTTTAATTTTGTTGACCATTCCTTTCTTTCGAATCGACCTAAAAATTATGTTCTTTTTATTCTAAGAGAAAATAGTTATATCTCAAAAACTTAGAGAAATCACTTTAAACTAAAAACTACTTTCATTATAATAAATGCCGAATAAGTGAATTGATTCATGAATTAGTAGTTAATATAATAGAGGAATTTATGCATAATAAGAAAAGTATTCAAATAATGAATAAGATTAATCGCTTTTATCATGTTTATCATTCTTGTCAGCTCTTCTACTGTATTAAACGAATTAAATATTAAATCAATATTAAAACAAAAATAGACTTATTGTTCAAATTGTAAACTGAGTCAATCTCTCTATTCATAGAATTCAATGAAAAGAATATTCATTTTCAGTTTGAGAAAACAATTTATATAATCATCAAAACTAAAGGTTAGAAATTCTTTCATCAAATTAGTATTATTTTGTTTTTGAACAACTATTTTAAATAAAGTTTGGTTTCAAATTTAGAGGTTTCAAATTCTTCAAATTTTAGCCGAAAAACATCCAAAGAGTTTATAGGAAATAATGAATTACCTGTTTTTAGGTGAAAATAATAATTTTGATTCTTATTTAAGTGCAATTTATTTGTATGATAATCGATTTTTTGAATTACGAAAGACTTAAGTATTGGTCAAGACTTGACTTTGCACTCAACAAATTGTACAAAAACTAAGTTTCGTGTCTTATCAGTGATAATATGAAAGATTACTTTAATCAATACAATATGTTGACAAAGATTGGAATAATTAGGATCTAAGATCTATTAGTCGCTAATTATTATGACTTCAAACATATTTTAACCAATTTTCAGAATAACAGAAGAGATAATAATAAGAAAATTTAAATTTCAAATGATATGTAACTGAGTCAAAATCTTATTAAAATGAAATTGGTTCCAAAAATATGAAAAAACTGCCAAAAATTAAACTTGGTTTTTAACTTTATTGCTCAGGGCTATTACCTGTACTTCATTTATTTACCAATTAAATGCTTTGCGATAAGTAATACCAATTACTTATCGGTTAAATAATATTTATGCCTTTTCAAGAGAAGGATTTTTCAAGTTCTAAACACCAATTTTTACGCAAAAGATTAGTTTTAAATTTATATTATTCAATATTTATCCAATTGGTTCTATTAAATTATATTTTGAGAATTCCTAAAACATTTAAACACTGCCAAAACATTGAATTTTGTAAATAACTCTCAAAATCTTAAAAGTGCTTTTAACCGATTACTGCCGCAAAGCATTTAATTATTAATTGACTTTCGTTTCGATCATTTAAAACATTGAATTTTATGATAATAAGGATGATTCAAATTAGGAAAGGTTTATTCACTTTTAATCTGATTGTTTCAATTTAAGATAAATGAACTAAAGCTCAATTTGTTTGGCGTCAAATCAATCCTAACTCAATAGTAATACTAATCTTTTTTAAGATAACTAACTCAACAATTCATAAATTATCTTTAAAAAATGTTTTCCAAATAATTGAAGTTCAAAGTAAACAGCAATCGTTTGATGTGAATAAAAGAAAATGTTTATGTTTTAGCATTTATTTATTACTTAAACGCATCTCTCCTTAAATCTTATCATCAATTGATAAACACGTATATTTAACTGAATAAATGATTTGAATATATTCCTATGCATTAAAACTACATTACATTACATTATTCAAGTAGAAACTCAAGTGTTTTTCAAGTGATCGATCAAATACTTGATAATAGATTTCTTATTAGCTCTCATAAAGATCACGAGAGCCTAAACTCACACCATTCTGAAGTTTAGTATTATGAAAAAATGATTTGTCAACCAACTTTTTCAATGGGTATTTTCGAGAGATTTCAAGTAAATACTTGAATAATAATAGTGTATATAAGATAAAAGTGAAATTATTGGATAACTAAGTGAATTGTTTTAATTTTAAGGAGTATTCTTAAAATTGTGATCAAAACTTAGTAGAAATAATAGCGATTTTATTTATTTTAAGGTTCATCGTATACAAAGAGTCAAAAGTAATAAGTTTATAAATATCATAGCATTTGATATCTCACACAAGGCTTTCTATTTAGTTCATACACAAAACCATTTACACCGAAATCAATACTCAGGATATTTATAGGATGTGACTATTCTTTTAACGATTCTTCTATTCTCAAATGCAAATGAATGAAATGATTCTCGCGTTTATTGTCTTAAGTATTTCTTTGTCAAAACTCAACTTTGCTATTCCTATAAGATGTGATGGCAATAATCCAAACATAAATTCAAACGTCATCAGTCATTCAAATGATTATACAGACAAAAGTTTGATTATTAATCATCCAATTTTTGATTTGATGAAAGTTTTAGGAGAAAATAATGTGAAAAAAGTAAGTGAGAAGTTTTCTTACATTTGAAATGCTAATCAAAAAGTCAATTAAGTTGTGCTAACATTAGTATTATAATAAGACTGAAAGATTTTGAATGCAATTTAAATGTAAACTCTGATCAAATCTTTAGAGAATTTGAACTAAAAGTTAACTTTAATTTATTGAATTTTTTGGACTAATTAAATCTTGAAGTCTCTAGAATTTTAAAGTTTGATTCATTAAATATTTTTGCAAAAGTTATAAAAGAGTTGAGAATATTTGTCATTTGAAGATTAATTGCGACAAAGGATGATCGTTTATGAAAACTTATTCTCTTTTTTGCAATAGATTTATAATGATATCAAATCAGGTATCGAAACAGAGATAACTTGTGATGCCTGCAAATTGGCTTTGGGTTTGGCAAAGATTTCTATTTTTTCGAAAGCAGAATTGAATTACTTATTAGCTGAAACATGTTCCACATTCGGCATTGAAGATAAACGTGTCTGTCATGGCTTATCTAATTTATTTACTGATGAACTTTACTTCATAATAAAGCACACAAACTTAACTAACGATGAAGTATGTGGTATATTAATTGGACCAAAATGTATGACAAACCCATGTGTCAAACATAACAATTGGACCATTCATTTATCGATAAATATAACTAAATCTGCAGGAAATTATGATATTATTTCGGATCAACAAAATGCTCAATCTATAAAAGAACTGAACTTTGTCAACAATAACAGAATAGAGAACAAAAGATCAGTGAGAAAAGAGACACTTCGTATTCTTCATTTGTCTGATCTACACATTGACCCGTACTATGAATACGGAGCTAATACTGACTGTGGAGAACCGCTCTGTTGTCGATCTACTAGTGCTAAAAGTCTTCATAAAAAGACAGCGGGCTATTGGGGTAATAATTATTGTTTATCAACTTATCGCACAGTTTATTAACTTATATTAATTATATTAACTCATATTCTATTCACTCAATTACAACTTCATAAAAATAGGTGATTATATGGGATGCGATTCACCCAACTATACAATTGAACAATTAATGTCTCAAATTAACAAATCATTAGCTGATGATTATCAATATCTAATTTGGACGGGAGATATTGTGGCGCATGATATTTGGAACACTACTAAAGATACTATTATTAATGGTTCGCGTTCTCTCACATCGCTAATCAATAACCATATTTCTAATGGAAAACTAGTCTTTCCTGTAATTGGAAACCATGAAGGATTACCTGTTAATCAGTAAGAGCTATAATATTCTGTATGCAGAATATATATAAATATATATATAATATACAGTATATTGTTATTATACCTCAACTAATTTATTACTTTTATAAGCTTTCAATCGACTTAATTTGAAAGTATTTTCATGTTTCTCCCTTATGACTGATTAATGAATTAAAATTAATGTTGCGATCAGTTAGAAATAATCAAAATATTAATTATCAACTCATTTATCATTCGTTCAGAAAATTATGAATATGAATAAGAGTAATAAAACCAATTATATAATAGGTTTGAACTCAATTAGTTTTATGCATACCTTCAATTCGGATTTCATTCTGCAGTCTATTCTCATATTATTCGACTGATTCTTCTTTCCAAAAGAGTTGTACGCAAGAGAACGAGAGAGTGAGTGAAAGTGATTCAAATGAACTCCATATCTCATATGAGATAAACAAAAGTCACATATGAATAATAGCCGAGTGGATAAAATTATTAATTAGGCTAAAATGCATATTACAAGTGATCTTTTGAGTTCAATTAATTAAATGCATTTTCAGGAATTTATTACACATAATTTCAGGGATTTATGCCAATAAAATATTCATTAATTAATAAAGAATTCCAATGAATGGAATCAATTTGATGATTATATCATAAATTAGATAACCATAAGTTGACACAATATTCTTTGAAACTTTAGGCTTATATCAAATGACAACTTAGGTTTGAACTGGAATACAAACTTTGTTAGAAAGTATACCATTCATGAAACTAGTATTAGTTGTCCATAAATTGGTTAATCTTGCGTTGAAAGTCACATGAATTACATCTTTGTTTGACATATGATTAAATAAAGTGAAATGTATTTGAAACAGATTCGCACCGCCAGAAATCACTGGCCATTTATCAATTGGTTGGCTTTATTCTGAACTAATGAATCAATGGGCGAAATGGATTCCCAGTCAATCTGCGGATACATTCCAACGTTTTGGTTATTATACAAACAATGTTTCACCAAATTTAAAAGTTATTGTATTGAATACTAATTATTGCGCTCGACTTAACTTTTGGCTTATGTACAAACCTATCGATCCGGGAAATCAATTGGAATGGATGGCAAACCAATTATCGTTAGCAGAACAATCTGGACAGTCAGTACATATTGTCGGTCATATTCCTCCAGATAATAGTCAATGCACTCCTCGATGGGTTCATAACTATTTACGCATTATTGAAAGATATAGTACTATAATAAAAGGTCAATATTTTGGTCACACGCACTTCGATGAACTGAGAATTCAATTTTCTACTAATAATAAGTCAATACCTATTGGTGTCGCGTATTTGACCCCAAGTATTACTACATATGAAATGGTTAATCCGGCCTTTAGAATGTATACCATTGATCATAGGGTAAGCATTATTTGTGCAATACTTTTAACAAATTCTTTAAAGACTGAGAAACACTCGAACGCTTGGGATCAATAAAAACACTGTTCGCCAAAAGTTAAATGATTAATAGCAGGAAAAATTAATGCTTATTTTTATTGAGTTGAATCATTTCACTCATGAGAATAACACAGCTTTATTGTCTAGATTTAAAGTTTCTGTGTTTAGAACAGAGTTTAATAGCAAATATTTTTATTACCAGAGTTTATATCTCAAAAACTTCACTCAAATCTTATAATACTCTATAATTTGGAAGTTATTAAATTGAATACACAAAAATGACTTAACTCTCTTATCCTTGTAATGATAGGGAAATGTAATGGATCACCAAAATTATTATATAAATCTAACAGAAGCTAACAGTCAGTATCAGTCACTCGAATGGATTCAAGAATATTCAGCAAAAACATCATATAATATGTCATCTCTAGACCCGAGAGAATGGAACATAATCTACGAGAAGATGAAAACTGATGATCACTTATTTCAATCTTATTATAATCATTATCATCGATATAGTGATGCTTTTAGTGAACAATGTAGTGGCGAATGTAGGGATTCTATACTCAATTCTATTCCAATTTATGATCCCATTTCATGCAAATTAAGTCTCTAATGAAGCTTTTATAAGACTCATTACCTTTTACTCTCTTTATTTTTCTCACTATCACTTATTTTTTGCATTACTTAAGATGTTTATTTCAACTAAAGTCAAGTTTTTTACTTGATTTTTGCAATAAAGTCAACACTCAAATTATTCCAATTTCAAACTTAATTATAAATTGAGTTTTAAAAAGTTAAAGTATATTCCATTTGGAATTTTTGATTATAATGTTAAAAATTCTGTTGAATACAAGTTGAATAATATTAAAGTTGACTCAAAAGTGTTCAAATGAGCAACAAAGTAAGAAGTTAAAATAATTTCGATTTTATATAAGACCTATTAAAAATATACAATTTTTGTGAACAAATAAAATGATTACAGTTATATTTTATTGAATCGAATTTTATATTATTGTACTTTGAAGAGAAAAAATGATTACATTCGAGTTAATGAACTCAAAATATTGGAGATTGTTTTACTTTAAGGACTAGTTTAGCATTAATGGAATTTTAAAAATTAGTGTTAACATACACTAAATAAAAAAATAATTTCTAAATATAAAAAAGTGTATGATTATAATATGAAAAACTTTAGTGTGATTTTAGTTTTGATGATTAATTGAAACGAATTACGGAAAGAAAAAAATAAATTAAGAAAGAATGAGTACTAACTTATGAGGATTTGAAATAAGCCTGCATTTAGTGCTTGTTTTGAGGTTTTCTTAATTTAAGTTTTAATGAAATGGGATGCGCGGGAATCACAATGAATGCATGCGTTAAATCAAGTCGTGTAGTAACTGCTCTTAACTCAAAATGTTTAATGAGTTTAGCAGTCGCTAAATATAATTCTAATTCAGAGAATCGTCTGCCGGCACACATTCGATTCCCAAATCCAAACGGTAATAAAGAAAACGGATGCAATTGTTTCTTTGCTTCGCCAATCCATCGCTCCGGACGATAACTGTTGGGGTCATCAAAGTATTGACTTAATCGAGATGTAACCATAAAATGTGAGAACACAGTGGTCTAAATTCAAGTATAATAATTGATTATTCAATAAATATATTTGGATAATGTCTCATATAATTTAATATGATTCCTACCCCTCCAGGTATATGATATCCTGAGAGTACTGTTGGTTGAGTTAATATTCTCATAAGTCCAGGAACAGGACAACTGAGTCTAAAACATTCTTTAACACAAGCTTTAAGGTATGGCATTTTAGTGAGCATATCAGCAGTCAGTTGAGTGCTGTCTCCCATCACATTATTTACTTCATTGAACAATTTTTGTTGAACATCAATATTATTCGCTAAATGATAGAATAGAAACGACAAAGTATTGGAAACAGTGAAAATTCCTCCAGCAATGAAATCAATTATAGTTATTTTAACATCTTTTTCGCTCAATCCATCAGTTCTGATGAGTGTTTGTAAGACACTCTCATAGTTGTTAGACTTGTGCTCATCTATTTCATTATTTATTTGATTATTTAGTTTGATTTGATTGAAGGCAATTTCAACATATTTTGATGTTATATTATATATAGAACTTTCCGCTTCATCTAATTTCCTGTAGGAATTGGTTGGAAAAAGTTTCCAAACAGGTATTCCATAATATAATTCATTGTAACTCTCAAACAAACGCTTTGTTGCAGATATTAAAAGACTTCCATCACTAGTAAGAGTATTATTTGTTGACAAGCATTGCATTCTCGAATCCAAACACATCATACAAATTGATTCTAAAGCTAACCTATAGGTCGCATCTTGAAGATCAATCAATATATCACTTTCTCTATCTATAGTTTCATTCAAATAATCTATAAAATCATCACAAACTTTATTTTGGGCCGGAATATGATTTTGAACAACTTTTAATTTCATCAAAGCTGGAGTTAATAGTAGTCTTTGTTTATACCAATCCTCACCGTTCATGTTCGCTAATCCAACGTTTGGATATTTGTTACTATTTTTGAGTCTATAGTGTCGCACAAATTCATTGGGAGGTCTTATTGGACACTTTCCTTGATTTCTAAACACAACTTCAAAGTCTATCGGATCGAATATATGTATAACTGGTTTTCTCCATTGGTATTCCTCCTTAAGTATAGGTCCGTATAAGTTATATTTGTCTTGATTGGCTTCATGTAACTTATGTAAACCATATCGACCAACTGTCAAACAATTCATTCAAATCAGTTAAATATATGTTATAGTATAAAATCAATTATAGATTAAGTTTTTATTGTATACTTTTCTTAAGCCAAAACTTGTTCTTAATAACTTACTATATTTAAAATACTGCCAACCGGTGCCTATCAATGGTAGCGATGGTTTTGGTCCAGGAATGCTTTCAAACTTTCTTATGGAACCATTTTTTGATGAACTATTTGTTGACACACTTGAAAATCTTTGAATACTACTATTCAGTGATTTACTATAATATGAATTTATTTTTATATTAAAACTAATTTTCATACTAAATAAATATTTTGGTCTGTATTTAGAGGTAGATTTAGAGAGAAAAATATGTAACAACAAAAGAATCGAGTATAAAGTTTAATCTAATAGCTGTTTTGGCATACCTTATATCTTAAATATTTGAAAATAAACAGATAGTTAGAGATTATAAGTTAGAATCACTTTTAAGCATTCAAGTGAATGACGTCCGAACAGTACATATTATATTTGCCGGTAATTCAACTTTAGACAGATTGTTATCACACATTTCCAAAAAGCCCAACCAAGTAATGAGTTGGAATAGAGAACACATTTAAAACCCATCAGAGATGTAGAGTTCAAGGCTAGAAAAACTTGAGGCCCAAAACTATTAGCAGACAGAGACAGTTCAAGTTCATATTTCATCATTTACTCTCTTTTAGTTCTGTTCAGTATTCTATAGATCCCCAATTGCTAACTCATAAGTTATAACTAGAGCCTCCAGATTCGGGTCCCCATTTGAACATTATGTTTGGCAATAAGAGAGAATCAAGCCTTGTATCAGTATTAAGTCCATAGAGAATCAATTATAAGTATTCTGAGACTCCCGAAAATCCCGAATTTCAATGTTTACTCCTGAAAATCTGTATTTTGCTCTTAAATTACTGATTTATCCTTCATTGAGAAACAAAAACTTGATTTTTCCTATCTACACGTACGATATCAACTTATTTCTAAGAATTAATTAGAGCGCACATGCTTAAATTCCCTTCTGAGGACCATTATCACGATTTTGTATCGCTATATCATTCTGAACACACAATTCTACTCACAGTTTGTTAGAGCAAAATATTGAAAAATTCAATATTGTAAAGTTTCAAAATTTTATTTCATACTTAAAAGTATTTTTTTATCTTTTTAATATTTAGTCTTTCTAATTATCTCTTATTAAAAAAGTTGATTTTATTCTGCCTAAAATAACTCCTAAAATAAGTGTTTTTTTGTTGCGAAACTTCCCAATTTTTGCTCACTATTCGGACAGTTTTTAACTCCCGAAAAGAGAGGCTCTAGTTATCAATTATAACTTATCAACTTTACGATATATTTAATTGAATTCTCATCTTATTTCTAATGTCTTTTATTATATGTTACATTAATTATAAACTTTAAATATAATAATTATATTTTGATTCACAAACTATTTGATATATAATTTCCAATTTAATTGTTATATAAAAAATGATTACAAGCAAAAAGCACTTCACATAATCTTTAATTCTTAGATTAAATTTATATATTTTGATACAAGGTTTGCAAATAATTCATCAAAAGCTAATCAATCATTAAATTAATACTAAAGCGAGTCAATAAACTAAATATAATTATCAATAAAAAATAGAGCATTCCATTAAATTTACACCAAAACTGATGGAAAATTCCAATTTTCAAATCAAAACTCAACAGCAATATAACAAATAAACAAATAACTGAACTGATACTGATTATCATTCATAGTCGTCATCGTAATCATCGTAATAATTATTGTCCAAATCATTGTCACCTGATTGTAATCCAAGTAATTCTTGAATACTCATCTCTTTTCTCTTTTGATCTGTATTATCATTATAGTCGTCCTCTTCTTCTTCTTCATAATCGTCATTAATATTATCGGTTTCTTCTAATTTTTCATTTGAAATGATTTGTTCGACCTTTTGAACTGGTTTTTCTTTACTCTCAATCAATTCATTATTGATTGTTTTACTTGAAACAGATTCAGAATCAGAATTTTTCATTTTCAACTTTGTGAAAAGTGGAGCCTTTAGATTCAGAAGTGAAGTATTCGCTGAATTTTTCAAAGTTGACAATCGTTTGAGCGGAGAATTGACTTTATGTTCTTGAGATTCAATATTTTTGTCTTCTTTTATGGGAACGTCGACTGGTTTTAGGAAAATCTTTTCCCCAAACGTTGGATTTAAATTTTTGAGTACATCGTAATTGATTTTATTTGATATTTTCTTTTCCTGTAACATCTTTTCAATGGCTTCACTCGCACTATTGGCCTGTATTTGAGTTTTCTTTCTTGTCTTTCGTTTTTTCTTAGGCTGAACTTCACCCGAAGCTTCTTTACGTTTTCTTTCCTCTTCATCTCGAGCTTTAATTTCTTCTTTTTGTTTCATTTCTTCCAAGTATTCCGCATGAACTCGAGTCCAGACATTAGTTTTAGCATCAATTTCATCGACATTCAATAGATATCCATCTAATTCTTCGTCATCAATACCTGTTAAGTCCAATTCATCGCTTTCATTGACTTCTTCGGCATCAATGGCTTCCCATTTATTCTCAGTCTTTTCGATGACATCAGTTATTCCAAGACTGGCTGCTGTCGGTCTCAAAGCCTTCAAACTTTCAATATAAGTGTCGTAATTATTATCATTACTGAGTACTTCTTCAATAGTCTGTACAGTATCGGCAACAATGAACTGCTCGACAACTGACTCTTCGCTATTCGATGGTAAAGAAGAATCTGTTTTCAAATATTTAGAATAAGGAGTTTTCATTTTTTTCCTACTTTTTTCTAAATCCTTTTCTATTAATTTCTGCAAATGCGTTATTTTGGTTTGAATTTCTCCTAATTGTTGTTCATTTTCTAATTGGGATAACTTTTGTTTTCTTTTGGCCGCTTTATAACATGGCGGGTCTTCTTCTCCTTCCAAATCAATTGTCATGAATTCATCGAGTGTTAGATTACTTGTTGGCGTTTCACTGAATTCACACAAACGCTTTCTAATAGTTGTTTCGCAAACTTTAACAACTTTAATAATATCTTTTATAGAACAATGAACTTCATTAAGACGTGCGGCCACAAGAATGGCAGCCCCACAAAGTCCAGAAGGTCTGCGTCCGTAATGCATCCAATCTCTTTTCATTCTCTGAACTAAACGATTAGCCGTTGATATTATATTATTTCGCGATTTTTCCACTTCATTATTACTTTTTTCCCCTAAATTTAAATGCTGTGCAAATCGTATGATATAAAGACTCGGATCAATGGCTGGAATAGTTATACAAAGAGCTGAAGTAAGTTTGAGATAAGTTCGACCCAATTCATAAACATTGACTTGTGAGACATCACTTAAATCTAATAACATATGTGGTGTGCCTTCACTTCTACAGGTTATGTAAATACAGGCAGCGATTACGTGAATATGTTTTCTTCCATGAGTTAGTCTTCTATTGAGTGCCATCTTATAAAAATTGAAAGACATATCTATAAAATGATCGTTTAGTCTTAACTGATCGCAAACTGTTTTGATTCTTCGTTTTGCGTTCAATAAAGTCACTTGTCTTGACTCACGTCCGGTCCCAAGAATTCCTCCAATACTTTAAATAGAATATCACAAAATTTCAGAAATTGTTGAAAAATATAGAAACTTAAGTGATTTGTTCAACAAATTGAAAGCATTGATAGTTTTAATTATAGAATTTCATGCATTTTTTGAAATACCTTTGACTTAAAAATTCAAGTTTTCTTATAATTATTTCAAATAGTTTTCAATTAATAACATTTCGATTGAAATATAAATATTAATCGAAAAGATTTCTCAATTCAGATAAATGTTGAGATGATTTACGATTTAAGACTAATAAATATTGAGCATTAATATTAGATCTAATATTGATCTGAATCGAGAGAAACATTAATTATGATTCAAACCTAAACGACTTGAATCCTGATTCGGTGTCATGTCTTTGACCAATAATATGTGCCGAACCATGAGTTCCCTCTTGAAAGAGTACTTCAGATACAATACAGTTCTCGTCTATAACTGCACCACATTTTGTACAATACGTATCACCTCTACTGCTGTCAAATTCAATATCATTTGAACCACAATTACTACATGTCACCGATGAAGACATCACTCAATCCTTTCTTAATTCAAATTAATAATTAAATGTTAAATTCATTTTTATATTTAGTAATAATTTACAAAATTATGAAAATATTTTGTTTTTGAGTTTGATATTATTAATAAGTATTGATTCAAACTTACATTAATTGATTGAAATTAATTTAAATAGTAATAGTTTATTAAAATTGTTCGAAATTAATATTAATTTATATTAATTTATATTGATATTGAGTTACTTTGTATTTGTTTATTAACAATTCAGTGATATTGATATTATGGACAATAAGAAACTCCAACACCTGATCGACACTAATGTTTTGAAAAATAGACGCAAATGAAAGTCAGTTTTATTATCTTTTAGTTATTCATTTCATATGAATTTTAGTGAGATTTTCAAACAAAAAGGTTTAACTTTAAAAAATAGATAGATTTTGATGCCATACAATGATTTGATGCATCACATAATATGTGAATATAACGTGTGACGTCATATTTATTTATTTTATTGCTAAAGTTATATAAGTTTAATCTGCATTCATCAAAACATTACTGCAATGTTATCATGCATTCAATCATTTTCACTTTGTTAACTTTAGTTTATATTTGAATTAATAATATACCTAAATATTAATTTCCTGAATCTGTATCAAATTTAGCTTAATTGAAGTCAATATTAGTAATTATTAAAAGTAGGATTCCTTCTTAGGAACTATTACAATATAAGTAACTCAATATTATTAGCTTACACTTAGTTTATTAATTTTAGATAAATTAAAATAACTTAAAACATATTAAAAATATGTTTCTCATTGTATATATCAATCAATTATTAGTCTTTAAGCTAATAAAGAATACATTCAAATATGAATATGAATGCAATTTTCATAAGTAATAAAAACTATTATTGATATTAAAATTGTAAGTAATTTATCAGCTTTTATAGAATATTGAATACTTGACTTAAGCAAATCAAAAAATACCTTAATATAAGTTAATAATAGTTAAATTGCTGAACATATGTTTGAATTAATAAAAAGTTACTTAATTATAAAGAATAGTTTTCACAACTCATAAAGTGATGTAAAACCTAAATAATAATAATAATAAACTATCAAAAAAGTTCCACGTCTTTCACTTATCACTACATCTCTATCGATAAGTATTAAATATTTTTTTATCATATCATAAATTTTAAAAAATAAGTAATAATTACTTGATTAAAAATAAAAGTATTTCTTATACAAATATTTATTCAAATTATTTGTAAGCATTAGTTTTCATGACTTTTCATTATGAATTAGAAGTTTTTTAATTTTGAAGAAACAAAAGTTTAATTGAATGAAACCATTGAACCCAAAATTTCAAGTATAGAGAAACTATAGAATAAAAGTTTATCCACTGGACAAAAATTGTTTAAGAGTAGAAAATGTAACTTAAGGAATGATATAATAGGGGAACCTTATTATAGTCAAATCAATTAAAAACTCTATCTATAGTCAACTAAATAAATAAATCGATTAAATTAATGTTTAAATTAAGGCTTAAATACAAATAATTAATGACTAATAGT
>JAQFXV010000885.1:0-17049 GCA_034694065.1 Camisia spinifer
TCTCTTTCTCTCTCTCTCTCGCTCTCTAACTCTCTAACTCTCACTTATCTGCTGAGAAACACATGAATTGAAGTATTGCCTAAATTTAGATAAAGATCTCTTATACTCAAAGCTAGTATTAGTATTTCACTCAATCCTTAGGATCGTCTTCCTTTGGTCTGTTACTAATTTATTGCACAAAATATATTCACAATTTGCTAACACTGTTTGGGCAGAGTTTAGAATCGTCTGCAAATCAGTTACTCATTGACTTCCAGTGCAATGATGTGAACGCTGTATAGCTATTGATAGCTTTGCTTTTCATGAATGAATTTACTCAGCACTTATTTTTTGAATGCAGACCAGAGAGTGCTTATAGTAAATCGATACCAACATTGGGTCGGCCCATGTCCTCACTGCATGTGATACTCAAATGAATACAGTCTCCAAACAGCTGTTGTTAACTTTTGCATTGGCTTTTTCTTTCACTTCTGTCTGTATAATACCTCACTTTCCCCAATAGTAGTAAATTTTTACTCTTCACAAATAATTAACTGTAAGTCTCCATTACAATAAATACATAGAGTATATGGCAATATATGGCATATTGAAGTAGTATTAGTTGAGTAGAAATGACCGCATGAACTGTTTGTTTTTCGGCTTCGCTCTCATTGTGTGCAAACTAGTATTGCTTTTTCAAGAGTTGCATTATCTGTTTTCACTACAAAAGTCCTTCACTTCCTGTTGGCTGGTTTGCTGTCGAGCTTTACTCGATTTTGTAAAACCAAACTATTTTCAAAGTTGACATAAGGTAACTATTGAACCATTTTAGGGATTCCTTCTATTCATCTAATAATTCAGCCTTTTATTGAATATCTATTTACAACTCAAAAGTTCTATAAACTTTTTCACGAATTTCAATTTCAATTTTGAACACAATATGTTGATTATATTGAAAATTTAATTTAAACTCCAAATAAAATAAAAGCTTATATTTTCCGGATTCAGTGATTATACGGCAAATTCTAATCAAGTGACTTAATCTTTGATTACATGCATTTTTCAGTCTAATAGAGAGTAGAGTCTAATCTAGAAGTGAGTCGACATTCGGAGGTCATGACATACTATTTCTCATCGTCATGATGATGATAATGATGATACTCGAAAATTTGAGTGAAACCGCCTACACATGCATTATGTAGTATTATGATTATCAACAGTTGTGCACAAATAGATATACCCAGAGATACATACATGTATAGACATTGCAATAAGAATTGAAAGTTGGTCTGATGTTGATAAAGCTGTACGAATAAATGTTTAACAATAAAGTGTGGCTTTTGGTGTCGGGTATTTTTTCCCATTTCATATGTGATTAATGGGTTGTTTTATTCGTAAAAATATTTTTTATGCTTTGACATATTCAGGGAGGTTTGAAAGCTGACTGGTTGCGGGTTTTTATTAGGAAAAGATGCGTGAATAGTTGTGAATACTTTAGTTATGTGTTCTCTATATGTTTGTGCATCAATGATGGGTCCCCTCAAAAGTGCATGAATTGCATATTCATATTTCAATATCACATTTATTATGTATGACGCCTTCTTTAAAATGACTCGATTCACTTCAAAGGTTTTGATTAGGAGACGATATTTTTGTGGTTGGGAAGTGTGCCCTAACCAGTGTGTCGAGTTAGTGTATCTGCCCAACGACATGTCCATTTTTCTTCCATTCAATCTGTTCAACTATGGTTACGCCTACTTATGTCCCTTTTAATCTTTACAATTTTAGCCGATATTCAAGATGTTTGGTTGCATCTGCTTTGCTTCTCATGTATCTCAAGGTGTACAGTACTGTACAGAGTGTAACACCAGTTACTGTAACTCAATGTCAATGAGTATATGAAACTTATTCACCTTTGCTATTCCTATTTTATTGATTGCTTCTTATATTTCTTTGCCTTTTATATACAATTATTTATGACTTTCTTTTAGGGTTTTCTTTTGTTGAATCTTTCTTTCAATATTAAGAGCTACTGAAATCTTGAGATGTTTTTCAATCTTTCAAACATTCATTCAATTTATACTTTCAATGTTTTGTCAATTATAAAAAAAACATTTACAATCTCTATCCAAGTAATTTCGTAACCATAATATTGTATTTATTTTACTCGTTATTTTAAATTATCTTAAATATTGTTCATCTTCTACAGTATGACAATGAATTTATTTGTCAATGAGAGGTCAATGAACTAGTGAAGGAATATATTTTCAAGTATGAAGTAAAAAGTTAGGATAGCATTGCATCAAACGTTAGTTTTGATGTTCGTCACACACTCTCCACACACATTGAGTCACATACAGTACACACACACACACACACACACACACACACACACACACACACACACACATGCGTTGCTGCATCTTTTGTAATAGTAAAAACTGGTAGAGTTCTACAGTTGATTGGAGAGCATGACATGTGACGGGTGCCACTGTGGGGACAATACCCATATAGTACTCCTGCTGCCTTTGGAACGGTTACAAGACCATCGACTGCTTATAAGAGGCTGGTGTGGCTTGCAATATGTGAATAGGCATGTTTTGTATCCCGTTTTTGGGTATTTTGCCTGCCAAGCAAATGGTGCACATGGAATACCAGAGGACCGACGCGTGTCTGCACGTGTGCACGTGTAGTGTATATATGTTTCCCTCACATAAACTGTTTTTGCTTTTGCCTTATAATTTAAGTTCAAAGTACAATTGCTTTCTCCCTTTCAAATTCCATGAGAGAGTGTAAGAGGAGGTGAGTTTTACTCAAAAAAACGTTCGTTGCCTATAACACAAGTCTAGACTTGAATTTTACAAAATAGCACATTTCTATTATTAATGCTTCTCAAATACTATATTATTTTTCATTTCAAATAACATAAGATAAATGAGTTCATACACATAGAAAACTTTCAAAAAGAAAGGGCTTTTCTTTTAATAAATGACACTTAACTTATTTCAATAGATCAAAACCCTTTCTAATTTATAATTGCAGAATAATTTCAACTATAATTTTGTTCCCTAAACAGTTTATTTGACAAAATGTAAATTAAAGTTTCATTAAAATATGAATTGGAATACAATTAACATTGTTAAATCTGAATTTATTGAATTAATTATAATTTTAAAAGCAATGACTGCAATCATTTATTCTTTTGAAAACATGAATTTGATGATTTTAATAAGTTTGCTATTTATTATGATCATTAGAAACGTGTAACTATAAATTATATATAATATTCAGCAATTATAATACAATTAAGGTGTTGTTAAAGTTGAGTGTTATGTTGAATTTTGATTGATGTGTATATGATGTGCTGGTGAGCGGAAAAGTATGACCAGGTGCTAGTGCTCTAAGTACTCGTCAAGATAGCTTTCATTGCATGTTTTGTTGCTGGCGCGTGGCTATGACTATGGCTATAACTAGTGACTACTACTTACTAGCAATATAATAAACGCCTTTGAAGCCAGACATGCCATCAAAACAAGAGAAGCAGATGGTCGCTCACAATAATGGAAAGTGATAGAGTCGGTCACTTCCACCTCTCAATAATATCAAGTCTTCTACTGTGCGGTCAAATGAACTCATAACTAACTTCGCTCTAAGATTAAACTCTAGATTAGTTGAGGTATTATACACTCCATATGGGACTAAAAACATCGGAGGGGAATAACTTGTCCGTCACTTTTGTTCCATTCTTTACCACACGCTTCTCATTAGAAATGTTTCAAAACTCAGTCATCCGTTGATAGAAGTGATACTCATAAAACTCTGCGCCTCAGAAGTGAAAGTTTGTCCATTGGACAGGTGTTGTATTGGATCGAATTATCTTCAGCAACAGATAAATAGCTGACTCACAAGTCAGCATAAAAACTTGGAGCAAATATCAGTTCATACACTATCTATATATTTAGTCGATGTTATGTTATATTTACATTTGAGTAGAAGTCTGGTATTCCTTTTCAAATCAAACTTCTGAGCCATTTATTTTATAACTAGAGTTTGTTGTGAATAGTTTGTCAACAGTACTGCACGGTATTATTGCAATGGGATTTAGTTAAAGGGAGTTCAATATATTTTATCGGAATTCAGTGAACCAACAGCTTTCACTTTTCTGATTCCGATAGTGGGGAAGATTTGTATGATTTGTATGTTGTATTGGCACAAACTGTGTCCCCCAAACAGATGCACTTTTTCTTCACAATTAAGTCAACTATATTATTGCTACATTTGTAATATTGCTTTTTATGCATATGTTCATATTATTTATTTTAAATTTCAAAAACTTTACACACAATTTTCGGATTCTCCAAATTTCTGTCTCTTTTTTAATAGCTTTAAACTTCAACCGTATAAATATTCTTTGAAGTCAAGTCAAGTCTTTGAATAGTATTTCGATTTATCATCATTTTTTACATAAGATTAATTGCTTTTCCTTTCAATACGAGCAAAATCTTTATTATGCCTCTAAATATTTATTATTTTTCAGATTTGATTTATTCTTAAGAAGGGTAAACAATCAATTAATTAAATTAGTTTTCAATTGATATATTCCTATTTATTTTAATGTTTTTTCTCTCTTCGATTGACTAAAAGTTTTTTGAAGTTAAAGATTTCAAACTGATAATAGACTCCAGTTTTGAATGCTTTAGTTATTTGAATTACTCAGAATTCAAGTTCGAATGAATTACAGGTTGAATTGTGAAAATGAAATCCTTTTGATGAAAACTTATGAAAATTCTTGCTGATTATTTGACCAGAGGTCATAAGGGCAGATACTTTGAATATGAGATTGCTATAGACTGCTAAGCGAGCCATATCCAGGTCCATCGAGCCTTACTTCCTGTTCCTGTAATAACCTTTTTACTAAAGTTATTTTATTATATTCCTTTATGCAGAGCTCGTTTAACGCTATTGCGTGCAGTCAACTTCCGATATTTACCTGACTGGTATACTTTTCTCTAGCATATCCTCTTTCCTCCCAATTTGTTTTGTAACTTTTTTGAAAGTATACTGTATTTAAAACATTCAAAAACCTCAAAAACCAAATTTTATTGCTGTAAAACTAATTTCACATCACAATCAAATGTTGAAGGGATTTGTTGGAAAATTAGTATTTTTTAGATCGATTGCTATCAAATATTTGAAACATTCTTAAATGGCTCTGAAATGTTAGTTAACTTGATTTATGAAAAAAGTTTAATATTATATCCATGAATACGAAAAATCTGACTTTCGCTAGAATTCATATAACATATTTCCGAATTTCAAAATAATTATTGAGAGTTCATTGACACGATTCTATCAATATAGCTCTTAAGTTATATGTATTATTGAAGTTATTCTTGTAATTTTTCAGCCTATTTATACATGTTTATTGTCTAAAAAATGGTTTTCAAAATATTATACTTCATTTGCTGTATCATTTAGTGAAGAATTTTTGCATACTCCACCTGACAACGCAAGAAAAGGTGTTTTTCTAGCTTTATATAACATGTAGGGGAGTATTTTTGATAGTAAAACTCGAACCTGATATGGTGTTATCGACTTTTGTGCTGTATTTGCTTATAGAGTATATAACTGTGACGAAAATGTAATAACGGAAGGGCTGTCTTCTTCCTCTAAGGTATTTCGAGATCATAGTCCATGTAAAGCTTGCTTTCCTCCTACGAATATTGATGCGAATAAGTGTGTGTATGCATGTGTATAGCTCTTGCCTGGTTTACCAATTCTTACATGTATTATTATTATTATTAAGTTATATAAATAATTATTAGACCTGCTTTGCTCTCTAAAGCATAAAATTGATTGAAAAATGTATTTTAAGGAAAAACCAATTAGACTCATATGATTCGCATCATTAAGTTGATAGTGAGTAGTGTGGGTGGAAAAAAATTTGCGGTCATTTTTAATTGATGCTTTTTGACCTTATAAACCAATTATAAGATGTAGATTTGATTTAATATTATTTTGTACAGAGGCTTGTTCTTCGCGGTCAACTCCCAAACCTCGACCACCATCGCCTACAACGAGGCCAAACATTACATTCCAAACATACGCCTGTCCTGAAGCCTACGCAAAATGGTATTGCCTGAACGGTGCGACCTGTTTCTCAGTGAGAATTGGAGAGTCTATACTCTACAATTGCGAGTAAGTCTTAATTCATTTCAAACTTAATCACTTTCATCATTATATCATTTTAATCATTTAATCTATTTTTAGATGTGCCGATGGATATATGGGCCAAAGGTGTGAATTCAAAGACTTGGATGGCTCTTATTTGCGTGAGTTTTATTGTTCCCTCATTTCATTCATTATTACAATTGATAAACAAACTTATAGTGACTATTGTTTATATTAATTTATTTCTTAAATATTCTCAATTTTAGCTTCAAGAGAGAAAGTATTAGTGGAAACTGCGAGCATTGCTGGAGGTGTCACTGTTGCTATCATATTGATGGTTGCAATCTCTATATTTTACTACCAATATTTGAGGTAACTTTATATTTAGCAATTCTTCAACTATTTCTCTTTTATAAACACATAATATTTCAATTTATTTCAAATCACATTTATTACTCATAAATGCTTTTTCATAGAAATGTTAAATATTTTCTGGGAATAAGATTTTTCATTTTGTTCCTAAGTTTGAAGTATAGTTTCTTTAGTTCAATGTAATATTTATGGAATATTCTTTATTTTTTTAGACGGAGAAAAAAAGAAAAACGAATGTCGAATATCGAAATAGATGAGGTCGATAGAAAGCCCTTTAGTAGAGTTGATTCTTTGAAATTGGGAACTGCGAGGAATATCCTCTATAATTATCGTGAAGACTATTCAAGATATCCTGAACACAAACGTTTACAAGTAAGAAAAAAAATTCTTATTATAAATTCGAATTTATGATTAAACAAATCATTTTATTTGACAGGATCTCGAAAGTGGTAACAATTCGGTTCATAATCTTTTGAGGCCAATCATAATAACATCAGAAAATAATGACCAAAATCATGAAAAATGAATAGGAAATCATTTTAGGAATTAATTTATTCATCAAAATCTAAAAAAGTTTCAATTTGTGGCCAACTATTGAGCTTTAGTGCAAATTATTAATTAAATTTTTTAATCATCAAAGATAATAAGAATGAAATATAATTGAAAAAGTTTCATCGATTTGCTTAAATACTTACCCAACTATGAAATTGTTGTTCAACAGTTTGAACTAAATTGTGGTCAAAATTGAGGTCGAAATTGTGGTCGAAATTGTGGTCGAAATTGTGGTCGAAATTGTGGTGCACTACTAAATAATTATAGTTCCGTTTCATTCATTCCGCTCTTTCAATTCATACTCAACTAAATCAAAAGCTTCTTAAGTTCCTTTATTTAACTTATTTATTGTGCATTCGCAATATATTTTACGGGATATAGTTTTCATGTTTACCTAAATATTCAATTTCTTCAAATGTGAATATAAATTAATTGTTTTGCATTCAAATTTATGCAAAAATGGTCTCTAATTGTTATATTAGAAATGAGTTTTTTAAGAAAATTATATATAATATTACTTTATAATTGTGAATATGTATTATAATGAGCACATATATTGTTTAATAAGCTCTTTGTAAATACATTTTACAACTTAATACCTGTTAATATTGACTTAACTTCAAATTGAATATCCCCTAAAATTATTAAATAATTTTGTCATTTAAAATAAAAAGTTGTGTTTAACTCATTTGTTTAATTATTTTTATTTCAAAATATTAATAGCAATTAAATTATAATTGATTAACAGGAAGTAAGTTTCAAACATTTAGAATGTTATTCAATGATAATTGAATTTACTTTTTTATTTTCATAACGATTTAGAGTTTATGGAATATATGGAAATAATTGTAGTTTTATTCAATCAATTTTGTTGAAAATTATTGTTCAATTGGTATCAAAGAATCTATAAATGATTAGTAGTATGTAATGACTATACGATAATGAGTTTTTATGAAGGAAAACATATTGAAATTCAATCAATGATAAAAATAGCACCCGGAAAGTCTTGCTGTCATTTATTTATAGAAACTTTCGATTCTGAAAAGTTTTTCAAAAATCGTGAGATAATAAAATTAGTTGAAAAGATGCAGAAAAATGCAAAATTCAATTCTTATGAATAACAACTAAGATTCCATATTTCAAATGAGTATTAAAAATGATTAAAAAATTAATTTATTATAAAGTTTAAGCTAAAAATTAGATGAGTTTCAAACAAAAAATAGAGTACAAAGTATTTAATATTATACTCGTATAAGTAATTCAAGTGAGTCAATGAACTTGATAAGAAAGGCCTTAAATTTCACCGAAGCGTTGCCTCTGTTTCTATACTATGCTTCGGCGATAATAGTGTTCAATTAAGTCGCCGAAACCTTTGATGTTTTTTGTGCTTCTGATAGCAAATCCAGAGCCACTCATTTGTTCCATTAGCCCCTCTTGTAATCGAAAATCGCAGTATTCGCTAAAAAAGTCTAACAAAAGAGAAAAAATTAGAATAAAGCTAAAAGTGAAAACTTGTTAGAAAGTTAATTCGCAAAATCCTTTCGAATCATTCGAAATGATGAAAGGAAAATATATTGAATGCAATTTCGTGTGATTGAAATTGAATTGTTGAGCAAATATGAAACTTAAATTATTAAGAATGATTCAAATCAAATAAATAAATTTTCTTGATTTTAATTAGCATTTGTTGTAAAAAGAGCTCATAATTCATTTTATTATCAGTTGTGGATTATGCTCGAGCTTTTGGTGCTTTGTTACTCGAGCGCGTGCTCTGAGTGTCAAAATTTGAGTTTTGTATAAAAAGATTGAAAATTTAGGCTTTCGATCGCAAAGCCTAAGAGTTTTTGAACAAACAAAATATTCTAATGAAAACATTGATTCCGAACAAGTGACCAGAACTTTAGTTTTTGAAAACTGATATGATATTTTTGAAAAAGCAATCGTGAATAGCATTTTAACTATTGCATTTAGTTCAAATCAACACATATTAAACCCTCGACACCCCGAACGTGAGCGCGTCCACCAGTGTTTATAACGATTTAAAATTCATTAGTTTATTCATTCCAGACCTAAGACAGATTTTTCTAATTGTATTAAATGTTTTCGCATGTGTATCACATTATTAACTAATATTTTCAGTTTAATTTATCTAAGATTGCAATTAACATAACAATTACTATTGACTGTCAACCTATTTATAGAGAAAAATCATTATTTAGTTATGTTTGACAAATAATTAGCATATTTATGAAATGCTTCAGCTTTTGTATCATAATTTTCGGCAAAAAAAATTTCATATTAATTCTCAATACAGAATAATCATACTTTCAGGAAATAAGATATCGTTATTTCTTTTGAGTTCATCAATAACTGAAATTTTTTTTATCAAAATCGATTACACAGATCACTGATCCATACAATTGATTGTAGACTTTAAATGAATAAATTAAAGAATATGCCAAAATTAACATAAAAACGGAATAATTGAAAAATTGATGCTCGAATATATTGAAATTATCTTTCAATTTGATCACTCGATATTAATTAAGTTTAAATTTAAATCGAATGCCTGGAAAACTAACAAATTTTACAAACGAATAATTGTGTCAAAAGTTAATTTGTGGATATATTGTACGAATAAGTGAGCATTAAATACAGAATAACAGATTTTGGTCAACAAGAGAATTCATGAATTAAATTAATGATTTTTAGATGAATTATAAAAAAAATTTGTAAATTATTTAGTTTTTATATTTTTTTATTTTGTACTTTATTAACTTTTATCAGATTAAAAAACAGTTTTGTAAAGAACATTAGCTTTTGCTAAATACTTGACTGTATAAATTGAATTGAATAGAATGAGTCAGAATATCATTATTGAAATGTAGAGCTTAGACATCATTCTGATACAAAACTTTTTAGGAAGTTTTTCAATCGATAGTCCATCAATTTCTCAACAATTAATTATTTTACTCTAACTTATCAAATACTAAAACCTTATTGATAAAGATTAACAAAATGATGAAATAATAAGTACTCAGCAATTGACTACTTTACAAACTTATCATAAATACACAGATATTTTGTTATAGTTTGGTATTATCTGAGAATTATAGCTAAGAAAGGCTGTCCTCTATTGACGATGTGTTTGGTATGAGATGAGATGTGTTACATTATTGCATGACATGTGCTAACATCTGTAGTGCTAAAAAGTCCAACATCTTTAGATCTTTTCAATATCAAAGAGTGATAACTTGCAATGCAAAATCACGATATCTTTCACATCTGAAATATCATAAGAATTTCACAATAACTTATGAATAGATTTAAAAAGAGTTAAATTATTCTAACGAACTCTACATTTATTAATATTATGTATCGATATCAATATATTAGTCTTAATATTATATTCTTAAAACTTTTTCAATATATGGGATTCTGTCATCATATGTGGAAATTTGTTTATCATGTTCAAAGCGTTTTGACGGATTCTTGTTTAAAATAAATACTTAGCTTAAAGTCATGAGAAATTGACCGCTCAATCAAATATTTTAAAATTTTACATCTTTTATTACTTTTGAACTTTTTTGATACGTAACTAATGTTAATTTATCATTAATTTTGGAAAATCAGTTTTGAAAGTATAGTGGAAATCGAGACTAAATTCAAGTTACAATCAATCACTCTTATTCATTCATTGGTTACTCTTCAGGAGATGGTTTATAATTCATTATAATTATTAATATTGCATTATTTGTTACTTTTTATCATTAACTTTTATTGTCATCAGTGTTCTGAAGGTGTTGTGGAACCGATTTGCGATTCATTCTGTTTAAACGTTCAGTTTTTGTAATTAAGCAAATGACAGAAAAATAGATCTAAATTGCAGGTATGTCTCAATATCATAATTCCAAAAATGTTTGATGAGATTAATAGGGATTTTGTTTCAATTGCAAATTACCCGATATATTTTTTTAAATTTTTATTTTCATAATCATTATTTCATTAGTTTTCAATTATTTCTCAAATTAATTCCTTATCAATTTTAAATAATGTTCAGATATGTCAAAGGGTTTACGAAGTTTTTATACAGAAAACTATAGAATTAGAATCAGATTCTTTTAAAAATTAAACCAAAAGGAAATCGTTGATAATGATGCCATCCATCAAAAACTTGATACACTGTTTTGCCATATGAGAAAAAGGTAATAATCATACCTTTCTTATGCAATCAAAGTAACTTATTAGTATATTTTTCGAAATTCATTTCTTTTTAGTAAAAAAGCGTTTTTGGGCAAAAAAATGAAAAAAGTTCAGCATTTGTAGCAATTGTCAAAATGTTTGGCGAAAAAGAATTTGGTGATGAAAGGAGTCTTAGCAATGCATTCATTCGTTTATTCAGTATTGTATTTGATGAAAAGGTATTCAAATTTAATACTTCGCTTGATTTTTTTAAAATTAGAAAACATGATAAGAGAAGAATAACAATTAATTCAATTTTATTAAATTTAAAAATTGTTTCATTTGTTGATTATATTGTATGAATGCATGAGAAGCGGACTTTATTCATATCTGAAAATATAATAAGATTAATAAGAGTTAAGATTCGAATTAAGTTTTATATAAGGTCTCCTTTAGTATAGTTTGCACTAAAAATGGTTCTTTTTATTCAATCATTTCTAAACTATTTATTGTTTTAAACATTAAATAATCCATTACATAATGCAATTTACATTACTTATGTTTAAAGCATTATTTAGAGTAGAATTAATTGCAGACTTGGTTCAAATCACTGGAAGATATGATAAACAGTTTAAATAATATCACATTATAAGAGGTGATACAAGTAGTTGTTTAGCTGTTAGTTATAATCTAGTCTTCAATAAATTGTGTTTCAATTATAACTAAATCAACGCTAAGTTAAGAAGAATTACTGATTTTTGGCATAATTATAAGTTTGCCTTCAAATATGTGTCATTCAATGCTATGAACCCTGTCTTTAAACAAATGACAATTAATGTGAGCTCATATTGTTTAATAGAATTGTTAATTTATAATATTTTTACGATTTATTTCAAAATCTATATCAATTAAATAAAAGTCGTATTGATTAAAACTCAATAAATTAATTAACTTTCAATTAATAATCAATTTTAAGTTTATGTACAATTAAATCGTCTCAACATTCAAAGTATTGATTCAATTGTATTGAATTTTTAAATAAAACAATAAATTCGTGATAATTGTCTTGGAATATGATTAAAATGCTTCAATTGTATGAATTTTAAAATGATTTATAATCTGAACTTAAGATTTAAAATTACAACAATTTTTGATAACTCAAAAATGACAACTCATGTGTTTGAAAGAATTGTTTAAAAAATGAAGGTTCGATATTATGTTTAACAGAAGGACACAATTGGGACACAATTGGGACACAATTGGGACACAATTGGGACACAATTGGGACACAATTGGGACACAATTGGGACAGGTCATGCAATAACAGCCTAAGTGACATAAGTGCAAAACCGAGAAAAACGCACTTCAACGAGAGTATGGTTACAGTTTCTATACTCAAAAAAGATATTTCAAATGTTAATTCTGAAGTATTTTACATTGAAAAACTTTTTCATTTTTTACATAGACTTAGATAAGATTTATGACTATTCGAATCAATAATAATATGAATTTTGTGAAATTGTCACTAATGCCGTTATTGCATGACCTGTTCCAATTGTCAAATCTTCAAGACTATCATTTTTTCAAAATGTGAGCTCAAAAAATTCAAAATTCACCTTGTTCAATTATCTCTTGCCTCCAAAGGTTCGATTGTGAAAGTTGTGATGAAAAATCGTTTTTTTAATAAATTATTTTTTCCTCAAAAGTATGAGGAAAACATTTATAAATGGTATTATTTTAGTTTTTATGCAAATAAAGATGCTATGAATGAGATCTTTAAAGGCATGTGCTATTCATGTGATACATATTATCCAATTATTGCGAAACACCTTTAGACAACCTTTAAATACGTCACTAAAATCCAGAAAACTTTCTTTTTATGAACTCATATAAAACGTCATTTTAAATGAGAAAATAAATCAGTATTTCATAAGATATATTCAAAGCGAATGTGAAAATTGAATTAAATATAGTGACGATGTTTTTGTTGAAAGAGCCGAAAGACTTAATGTGAGAGAGAGTCTACTTTCAGTATTATTTTATTATAAAACTCAGTCAATAAGCGATTCAAGTTTGAAATCATTTTTTTAATAAATGGTTTAATGGTCCGTCACGTACACCATGTGCTTAATTTCCAAATGTTTCATTATTTTTTCTTTCACTAATTTTTTGAAAACATTTATATTTATAGTGTTTTTATTACTCAATGATTATATAATTTGTTTGAATAACAAAACTATAGAAAGTGTTCATTTAAAACATGACCAAAATTTTCTCAATTCCGGAAACGAATGTATGTTTGCTTTGAATTGAAATATAATTATTTTTATTTTTATTTTTAATTTGCATCCCATTGGAAGTGACCCTAAATCATAATTTAATGCTATTATTATCTAATATTTACTTTTATAATAAGTTAAACACAATTAGATAAGAGCTTATCATATCTTTTAGACCTTATTATTGCTGATGAATAGGTTTTATAAATAGGACTCAGAGTTAACATAAATATTATTTATTATGTTTTGCATTCAAAACTTGATTCTTATCTCATTAGACTTTTGATAGACTTTTAATTTTCATAATTTATCGATAGATTGGGTTTAAAGATAGACTTATTTATTGGATATTTTCATTAAAATACGAATAAATTATCGACAATTATTCATATTTTAATTTAATATCTGTTAAAATTTGAAGACATGTCACATATTTTTCATTCAGATATGAAGTGATGAAAAGTTATGCATAATTTTCCCTAAATTTAAAATGATATTAATTTCTGATTGAAGTTTATAAATATATATAAAAATGAACAATAATTGACTATTTTTAAATTGAATTATTTGTCTATTAATAGCTCTTAACGAAGATATAATAATATTAAGTTCTTGGGAATCATTAAAAATATGGACTTCAAACTCAACACTTCATTCACCAAAAAAGTTATTGAATTTCGATATTTTAGATTCAGATAAACTGAACAAAAGAAAGATAACTGCAATCGACTATTACTATGACGAAGAGTTGTGTCAAACTATATTTATTTGGTCTGATATTTCCCGTCAAAGCATTTATAGCGGAATTATTAATCTTAATGATGAAAACCCTTACTTCACAGAAATTAATAAGTTATTTAAAACAGATTTCGGGAATCACTTGAGATTAGCGGTTGATTACGTCTATAAAATAGTTTACATCGCGTTATTTGAATCGCAAACAATTGATTTTTATAGCATGAAAACTAACAGTTATGCAAATTTATTGTCAAACATTTCTCGTCCGGTAGACATTGCTATTGATAGCAAATCACAAATTTTGTTTCTCATCGAAAACTGGTTATGTATTTCACACATATCTATTAGTAATATGAGAATAATGAGAATGTGTTCATCAAATCCAAGGGCATTAGCAGTCGATATAATTAACACTCAATTATATTGGTCTGATTCTGACGGCAATATCTTTAGGAATTATTATTTCAATCAAACCAATGAAATGGTTGGCTCAATAAAAATGAAGAAAAGCTATGCATTAGATTTGTCTAATGATGTAATTTATATGAGTGATCACTACAAACTCATTTCATTGGTCAGATCAACAGTTATTACAAAAGTGCTTCTCATCGAAAGCCCTGGAATTTTAGATTTCAAGGTTATTAAAAGAAATACTTTTAATTGCAAAATAGACAAACCAAACACTCAACTCTCAAATAGTTCTCTTGTTGTCAATAACAGTCGTAACCAATCGATTAACAATTTTGAAAACATTACAGACAGTCGTTTAATAGATTCCAATTATACTCAAAACAGAGATGAGAAGAACAAATTTTTCCATTCAAAATATATTGTTCTCCTTATTTGTGGCTCTGTTTTGATTTGTTTGACTTTATTATGTTTAGTGATTGTTCTCATAAAATATTGTTGTTATAGAACCAAAAAAACTGAAAGAAATGAAATCAAAAAACATAGAAAACGTGTAGTGAGAAACAAATTGACTAAAAATGACAAAAACAAACTGATTAACAATAGAATTGTTAGTAAAACTGTTTGTATTGAAGATTTGGGTTCATTTAGTAATAATGGATTCATAGACGAGCGATGGCTTTGTACTAATTGTCCGATGAAACAAACGTGTAGTTCTTGTGATGATAGAGAAGAATGTATTGAAAAAGGAATCTGTTTGAATACTTATAAATTGTTGACTTAAATTGAATCTCTATTTTTTTTTATTCATTAGATTTTTATAGAAATATATATTTTATTAATAATTTGAAAATAACATAATGTTTAACAAAGTCTAGTCACTAATCATTACGTTTTTGAAAGTAATAAAATAAAAAATAAATTATTGAATTTTAAAGGTTTTGATTTATAATTTATTGAATTCTATTTGAGTTTTACTTTTCTACTGAACTCATTAAAACTGTTTACTTATATTTTATTTTGAATTTGAAGACATTGTTATATCATTTGAATGATTAGATTAAGTATAACCTCAATAACAAGAAAACATAAATAGAAGTATTTCAAGGAAAAGCACATTAATGTCGAGCGCTTTAACTAATTATCACTAACATATCAGTAACTTAAATAAATAAAGTTTATGTGATAAGTGGTTCTTCATTAGACAACAAACTGTTGGAATTCAATATAGAATCTACTCATTAAAGATATTCATGAGGTTAAAAAAAGAAAAATTATTTATCCTTTTTTCCAAATAAGCAATTAGTTTATAAATATTTAGCTTTGCATTTGATCCGAAACTTCGATCACATAAAACAAAATTACACAGAATGAGTGATGCTTTCGTTTAGTATTTATACGCTTTAAAGGACGCTTCACTGGATTATTCGTCAACAAATTATACTTATAGAGGTATTGACGGAGTGGCAACTGATTATAGATAGGGAGCTGTTGTAATGAGCATTGGTTGTAATATGACCTAAATCATATCATCACAATTATGAATTCGAATCCAATAGTAATGATGCTTACTTTTTATACTTACTTATAATCCAAAAGTATACTTTTTAGTTATATAATTTGAATCAAATAAAAGCTTACTATTAATTGATAAATCAAATAAGAGTTTATATAACATTCTTTGTTTTTACAATGTTTGTGTTGAGAAAGCATATCTTCAATATAAATGAATAAATAATTTATACGAGATTACAATGATTGTTTGAATATCAATTAAATTTATTATGAACTTATTTAATAAAATTAATTGAATGAGTCAGGAAAGAGCAAAAAAGCAATTTCAGCTGTAATTTGACATTCCTTACAAATAAATTAAGTGATTAACACTATATAAAGGATGCCTCAGAACTTTTTTTTACAGTACGTGAGCTATAAAAAAACTTGATGTACCCCAAGCACTAGTGGTTATGCACTCTACCTTTTAAGCTCAAAAAATGGGATCCCCTAAGATTTCTGAAGAAAATTGTTTGTTTAAATGCAATTTTTGATAAAAATTCAAAAGAAATAAGAAATTTCATCGATTTGAGAAAATATTCCCTTATAAAAACTTTGAGTTTTGACCCCCTGACTCTCGCTGGCTACATCCCCCTTTAAAATTGACCTTTCTTATGTATGTTGTATCTTAACTTTAAAATAATTAGATAGTTTGTTTGAAAATACAGTATGAATAAAAAAATGCTTTTAGACTTCACAAACGAAATAACAATTCACATTTATTAATTCTCATAATCATATTGTAGGAAATCAAAGTAGGAATTCATTTAATTATGAGAACATCCTTTTGATTTGTTATTATAAACAAAAATTA